>CANUEY010081406.1:0-108707 GCA_948099555.1 Croton setiger
CTATTTTCATTTTTTCACTGAAACAACATTAAAAATTGAATTTTCTTGATTTTTGACTAACTCTTAACGAGTTCGAATACGAGCTCGAATAACAGCAGGAAACGAATTCGAGCTTATTTGTGAGCTAAAACTCAAACTCGAGATGAGTTCGAATTCAAGCTTATTTGCGAGCTCAAGTTCGAGCTCGAATAGCAACATAAAACAACCAAGATTACGAGTCTAAAACAAGTCAAGCTCTCGAGTTTTAAAACCAGCTAAGCTCGCGAGCCGAGCTCGAGCTCATGAAATTTAACACGAGCTCGGCTCGAGCTCGAACTCGTGGAATTTAACACGAGCTCGGCTCGAGCTCGAGCTCGTGAAATTTTAAACGAGCCGAGCTCGAGCAGCACAATACTCGGCTCGGCTCGGCTCGTTTGCAGCCCTAGCAGGGAGAGTTGTATTACGGATACCGGGTACAAATCCGAATATGGGTGGGCGACCGATCCAAATCCGAGTAACTAAGGCCCAGCCCATTCATTACCACAGCAATCAGAAGCAAAACAAACTTAGCTTCCATGGCGATCGACGATTTTCTTATTCGAACAATCGGACCAATACTGTAATATTTCGTGATGGTAATCTGCTACCAAGTAGCTGTAAGATTTCCTTTTCGATTATCTAATTTTCCTAGAAATTCGCGGTCAACTTTCCTTTTCTGTTCAGCCTCAGTTAACAGTTTCGATAAATTTGAGTTTGAATGTCGGAATCGGATGTTTATTCTCGGAATGGGATATGTTGGCCGATTCATGGCCTTCGACCTGAAAAAGGATGATTGGTACTTCTTCTAGTTCCTCTACATAATAAACTGTCTTTGGTTGAGTTTGTATTTTTCCAATTCTGATATATATTATTGTCACTCTTCCCTCTGGAAATTTGATTTACATTGAAATGGTTTTTAAAAAAAAAATTCACTGAAATTAGGGTTGTCAGTGGGACATGTACAAGCTCAACGAAGAAGAAGGAACTTTTGGAAGAAGGATTTGATGTTTCTCTTTTTAATGCCAATGAACCAGAGTGAGTTTCTTCTATTCCCTCTTTCTTATTTAAAAAGAGGGTTTGCAAATCCAATTAATATTAAAGAAAGAAAAAAAACTTTATCAAACAGAGGCTTATGAAATGAAGTAATAAGAAGCAATTTGAGTTTGTCAATTATAAACTGGTCGGAACTTGGGAGTTTTAACCTTTTTCCATTTCTTTTCTCCAGATTGAGCACTCTAAATGCTTTGAAATGTCATACCCATTTACTAGTTTCCATCCCTTCTGTTGTGGGCATTGGTGATCCAGTATGTTAAAAGTTAATTTGTTACTTTTCCTGGTAGTTTTTTGTTTATCATATGTCTCTTTCAGTGTATGATATTTTGCTTTTTATCATGATTTAGGTGCTTCAGCATGGAGACCTCATAAGAAGCATTATAATGGATGGAAACCTTCAATGGCTTGGTTATCTATCATCTACTAGTGTGTATTCAATATCGTATATGCATTATTTATTTGAGAGTTGAAACATTTTGTGAGATACAGAGCATGTGATGTTTATGCTATTCGCCAAGCTAGAGTTGGGTGTTTTTTTGCTCTTTATCCGTCTATCTTGTCATTTTCAATGCAAATCTTTCTCATTGGTTGTTCATTCAATAAACTGATCCAAAATAAAACGAAACTAGATGAAAAAGAATTGTAATATAGGAATTACTAAATACCTTTTGGAAAATGAAGGGCAAATGGGGTAAGGATGAGATATTGCTAAATTGCTTATGCTATAAGAATACATAACTAGATGGTAAATATTAGCATTTATTGTCCAGCAGTTGTGTTAGCTCCGCGGGCTGTTATCTCGACGGAGATATCCATTTATGAATTTTCTTCAGAGAAGTTATACTGTGTATGTCGTATAGGTTCTTGTCCATGTTGAGAAGTTTGAATACCTGCATTATAATATTCAACCCTACCATCTAACTTTTATACATTTTCCTGTCTTCCGCTCTTTCAAATACTTATTTTTTACTGTGCAAGTCTGCTTCTTGTTGACAGGCGTATATGGCGACTGTGGTGGTGCGTGGGTGAACGAAGAGTAAGCAACCTTCTCAGATGTAATATGTTATCTTAGAAATTTATATGAAATTACACTAATTCCATACACTTCCATTTGGCAGTTACCCAGCAAGCCCTATAACTGAAGTGGCTAAATCACGGTTAGCAGCTGAAGAAGGATGGTTAAACCTAGGCCACAGTCTTGGGCTCTCAACGCATGTATTTCGACTGGGAGGAATCTACGGCCCTGGTAGAAGGTACAACTGCCTTTCGTTTGAGTTCACTCTGAAGTCATCATTTCCTGAGTTAAAACTACCGGTTTCGGTTTGACTTTTAGCATAAGATGCCCATCCACATTATTCCCAATACAAAATGCCAATACTACCATTGGACATTGGAGTGAGCATTGTGATAATTCTTGGTGAATCTCTCTGGAAGATTTTTTAAATTTTATCATAACAATTCCTTTGCCCAGCTCATGTTCTATTACTTTTAGGGAAGCTAAGTTTGAGATATAATTTCTGGCAGCGCTGTGGACACAATAATTAAGCAGGAACCTTGGTCAAAAAACCAAAAAATGAGAACATCCAAGCAATACATATCCAGAGTTCATGTTGACGACATTTGTCAAGCACTCAAGGCTAGCATCTGCAAGCCATCCTTCAGGTAGCCATCCTCATATCTCATGCAATACTCGTTTAAATTATATTATCAAGAACAAAGCAATTGTCCGTGGATATTATGATATAAGAAGTCCCATTGGCTAGAAAGTATTTTTCATGAATTCTTTTGATGCATTAGCTTTAAATGACTGATATCTGCTTAAAAAATGCAATTAGCAGGGGAATTTACAACATTGTGGATGATGACCCCTCTCCTCGTGAGAAGGTATTTGCATATGCAGAAGACTTGGTCAAGAAGAGGTGGCCTGGCTTGCTAAAGCAAACCATTCCTTCAAGATTTGGATCATATAAAGAGAAGGGTAATTTAAGAGGGGAGAAACGTGTTTGCAATGAGCGAATGAAAAGAGAACTGGGAATCAGGCTGCTTCATCCAAGTTATAGATCAGGATTACTTTGCATTATGAATCAGATGAAAAATCCATGTCAATAACACATGATTCATCATGAACTACATACTTTTGGCAATACAAGTTCATACCCTTTTACTTTAAAAAAATTTCTGTTTATATATTTCAAAACATGGGTACTTCAGAGGAACTTTACACGTCTGGCCGCAGTTAAGGTGAGAAAACGAGGAACATCAATTTTTAGCTATAATAATAGTTGAAAAGACTTTAACATCAAAGTCAGGATGGCCGAGTGGTCTAAGGCGCCAGACTCAAGTTCTGGTCCTCGTGAGAGGGCGTGGGTTCAAATCCCACTTCTGACACAATCTTTTAGATTTTCCTTTTAAATGAATTTTAACTCTATAAATCCACACTAATAATAACACTTCTTTTTTAATCAATTTTAAATTTACAAAAATAATAATAATATTAATGATTAACTTCTCATCTAGTCATGTTTTTATTTCTTCTCACGTTTATCATTTCCAGATCTATTATTGCTTATTTGCCATCCATTTGTATACTAATTGTACTAATAAAATTCTTAATGAAACTGCTATGCTAAGTTCATGTTGGAAAGCTTTCGGAGAAAAAGAAGGTTAAGGGGAAAAGTTTCAGACGATAGGAAGCGGATCAGTTCAAACATGTGGTTATCCATTGAGTGATTATATATACAATGGTCAATTGCCTTTTATCATTATCTGCTTCAAATTTGGGCAAAACAAGCAATCTAGCGTAGCATGTTACAATAATTTTGCACATAGAATCAACTCAGTCGTCAATGCTAGCTAACAGTACATAAAATGCCATGTATTGTCAAAATTAATATTCTTAAGAGCCCACGGTGACCCAAAAAAAAAAAAAAAAACTACAGGCTCCGGACGGTTTGCCGTAGACTGCTATCCTACAACTAGGAGCACTTTGATCACCCCATCTCTTTCTATTTTCCAAAACTATGAAACAAAGAATGGTTGAGGAAGGGAGAAAATCGATCCTGGAGACGGCCCAAAATTCAGCAGCTTCATGTCAGGATGAGATTGGTCAGGATGTTCATATGAAACCAGCTTGCTGCAGCTTCGGATGATAGGTATATTCCAACATATCTGCTACATATATTTATAATTAAAGACGCTAGTTGATTAGCAAATATTGAGGGTAGCTTGGGAGAAATTTCAAAAAATACAAGCATGGCATTTAGAATCACAAGGTTTACCTTGTAGGGTTAAGTACTCAATACTTCCGATATCTTGCCCAAAAACCTCTTTTCCTGGCAGAATCATTGTCTGACAGTGACCTACTCCATTTGGAGCCAAATGAAAACCGTCGTTTCACAAATGGCTTTGTAGAAGAACTTGCCATGCTAGAACTAGGTTCCGTCTTCAGAACTCCACCTCGTACGACATTCTTTTGATAGTCAAAATCTTCAGAATCACTGTCAAGATAACTATCTATAATGCGGTTTCTTGAGATCTTATGGCTTCTTGCCTTCAATTCTGCTTCAGCTCTCAAAGCTTTTTTAGACATCTTTGAGATTTGCTTATCTCCTCCCATGCATATTGGGCAAACTGGATCATACCTGTCAACCTCCAATGTTATTGTCTCCAGGCACTCGGCATGGTAAACATGACCACAAACCAGCACCGCAACAACTGAGAGATCATTGCCAGCAAGAATTCTCTGACTGCCCCAAGAAGATCTCTCTGTCAAGGGCTTCGAGCAAGCCCCACAGGTTCGCAGATCTAAAGAGGGAGAACATGAGAATTGGCTGCTGCATCCACTTAATTTGCCAAGGCCATAGCCAAAGTGCTCACTGTCAAAAGACCACCGCTCCCTTTGTGAAGAGGCCACAAGCTCTGAAAAGGTACGCATGGACCAACCATCAGAAGACCCACCATGGGATCCCATTGCTAAGTCATTGCTGCAAGTGGAAAGCACAAATGATGACCTTCCTTCAGATAATGAATAATTATTAGGAGACTTCAACCCCAGAATTCGACTATCAGAAATCTGTCTCAGTAGTCGATGGCCAGGGGAACGGCGAGCCTTTCTTGAAGGAGTTGAGTTTGGAGGAAGTGGATGGCCACAAGTAGGCATGGGCTCAACACCCGGTGTAGAAAATGATGAGTGTACCGAATATGAGAGCTTTGGGGCGGAAAGCTCAGCAATTTCAGGAGATTCTGCCGAGTCTTTACCCTGCACACATCAGAAATGAGGCCAGATTTATTAAATGAACAGGATGTAAAAAAAGAACAAACAAGAAAAGTTTACAATTATAGGTTTTGTCTCTTCTAGTTCAAGCTCACCCGTGCACAGTATCTTATTTCCATGGATATGGGTGCAGCTGCAGCAACAACACAAAAGATATCACATACAACAGTAAAGGCATCAAAGGAATACACTCCAAAAACTGAATTACTAGATGCAGTGTGCAACAAAAAGAAGATTATGAGCAAGGCAGTGGTATCATCACATGCAAAGGCCTTTGGTCCCTCAAAATCTCAAATGACAAACTTTAAAATAAAAAGAAATGGCAACACAAAACAGCAAAGGTTCACAATCACCATTAGAAAATCATGGTAAGGATCTCTATGATAATTTGATTTTTATTCTTTCTACTTTTCAACTTGAAATACTCACTTCAAACCAAACCAAGAATTACTGAAAGCCTGGCATTTGACACTGATCTACCGCAAGAACAACAGTCAGAATGAGAAGAGAAATAGAATTCTACAGTTTTGGAATTAATAACTATTGCACTGTGAAAGGACATTAACATACAGGAGATGAGGATCAACATTACTCAAAGATCAATGGAGAACATGGAATGAGCTGAATGATTGTAAAAAAATAAATCAAGAATTCAACAGACTGGTAGTTAACAATTCACTAGCCCTTTGTTATTCACACATGTACCTAACGTTTCAACTATATACCCAAAGCTCGTACAAAGAAATTCATCGTATTTTTAGAACAGTTGCCTATGTTTTCCGTATTAAGTAGCTAGTCCATAGTCACATGTTTGTGTCAGAGAGGGGTGCCAGAAAACAGTATTAATTTAATATCTGTAAATGTAATTATATTGGATTAATTGCACTACATAACATGCCAGCATTATGAATTCATAATTCCAGCCATGATAGTAGTATCTACAAAAGATGTGTACATCTGTAAATATAATTAACTTGGATTAACTTTCCATGGATATCAATTATCACCTGAAGAGTACTATGAACCCAAAATAGTAATAAATTAATAGCTAATGTACAGGGTAAGACGCATAATTTCATAAAGAATAATGACCCAGATTTCTGAAACAACTCAACATGAATTTCTTAGTTTCAGAATAATGGGGTTCAAAATTCTGTCTTTAGATATATGGTGGTTACGAGCTACATGTTGGCATCATAACTGTAAATAAGATAACAGTCCAACAACTTTACCTGAAGATTGACCCAACAGATTTGCTCCTTCAAGTACAGGAGACTTTATGGAGATTGGTGTTCCAAGACTCTCACGCAGACTCCCCGAATCAGAAAGGAGTCCTCTGTCAGTTACTAATGGTCCTTTCACTTCCACACTAACATCTGTACCGAGTCCATGAGATGTTTGATACGGTGAGCCCTCAATTTCACCAGCAACACGTCTTCGATTTTCCCAGCGGAAGCTCCATGATGGAGAGCATCTAGGATTCCTATGCAAAGCGTTACTTCCAGCTCTGTCGGGGAGGTCTTTATCCCTTGCAGCAATACAGCAAGCAGATCCCATGATCACTCAATTACAGCAGAGATCACTTTACAACACTAACAAAACTCAAAAAGAGCACCTTGCATAGAGTTAACTCAAGAATGTCCTGTTGGAATGGTATATTACAAAGCATTATCAGAATTACTAATAAAAAAAATATCCGCAAACAGGAACAGAGATAATGAATAGTCAAACTTGCTAATCGCGTACAAACCTCAAGTCATGTTTCCAAGTGAATAGTCAAACTTGCATCATCCTGAAGAGAGAAAAAAAAAATAGAGATAATGAATCAAAGTTTTACAATCAAAAGCATGTCCAAACATAATGTTTTAAGAACTTGTGAGTTCATTTCCTCCTTGTAAGTGACACAAGCACATTATATTCAAGTTTTCAACAATTATCTAACTTCAATAAATAGTTCTTCAAAAATAATGCAAAGAAAAAGAATTAAAGCATGCTCACTTGAAAACCACAAACAAACAAGAGACAGATCCAAACTTCAAATGAAGTAGAAAATTAGTTAATGAAGTGCAGAGCAAACTAAAAAGCATCTATTAGCATTATAATTCCCTACATCATACATTAAAGGATATTTACATAGAGAAAAGAAAATGTTAACCACTAAATCAAACACTGGAATCACCTGACCCTTAAACATTAAAGGAAAAAAACCGGTGATATTACAATGAACTTGCAAATGATACAAAAGCAAATCCTCAATTTTCACAAAAGCTTTTCTTCTAGAAAGAAATAAGAGAACATAAATAAAGAAAAAAAATGATCAGTGAAAGTAAGAAAGAAATTTCTAAAAGCTACAAAAAATATTTCTAAGGTGAATCCTAATCCCAGAATGACTGTATATCAATACAACAATGGTGGTAGTAAAACAAATAAACCACCGCAGTCCGCAGTTTCCATCCAAAGTCTCATTGCAAAGAAATCCGATATAAATTGCCAACAATCCTATGCGATTTCCCAGAGTGAATCCAAAATTAACTCATCCAAAATTAAGTTAAAAGGTAATAAATTAAATCCAAAAGCTGTTTTTCTTATCTGAATGCAGTATAAGCTTCTTCCTCGTCTAACACAGAACATAATCCCGCCATTGACAATGTGATACCTAAATAAATAACACCAACTACACTACTAGCAGTACCATTCGCATAGCAATCCAGCAACCATCATTAACAAAATATACTAAGCAATTAGAGATCCAGTGAACCTCCTAATCAGTCCTCAAAGACATTAACTGAGTAAATACATAGATAAATACTTCATAAATGCATCCGTACGCTGTTATACAAACTATTTACTCAACAACCGCGCCAAACTCCACATTAATATACAACAAAACCGAAAATCAATGTCAATAAAAGACATTAAATGAAAGCTGAAATCAACTAGAATCTAATATAAAACTAGGGTTTAAGAACTCCTTATTCACAAAACAAAATACCAAATTCTATAGAAAATAAAACGAGATGCAAAATCGAAAAAAATCTTACTGTTGTAGAAAGTTACGATTTAACGAAGCCGGCGAAAACTAGAGGGCGACAAAACAGTTCTTCGTTTTCGTCAGCACTGTCTCGGAGCTTTACAACAGAGAAAAAAAATGCGGAAGGTCGGAAAGAGATGGAGGAAAGGATCAAGGATTTATATGTGCAGAATAACGGCAAATGAAAAGAAGGTAGTCAGTTTCCGTTTAGTTTTGCGGCAGAGGGAACGGCAGATCGTTATGACGGAGTTAAAACAAAAAAATTATAATAAAAGGATGTGTGAGTGAATTATAGTGAAGCTCACATGGGGAATTGTACCACGTATTATGTTCCGCTTTTTCCCCTCCTTTTTTCTAAATTTGTTGATTCTTTTTTATCTTTTATTAATTAGTCATTTACCTGCGGACCATGCGAAAATAAATAATTGCTGAAGTTAATTATTTCAATATTATTTATTTTAATATATACGCAATGTAAAGAAATACTCCATCAAAAATGAAAAGAAGCAGAACAATCATGTATAGACAATACTTTATAATAAAAAATTGTAAATACATATGAAATTAAATGATTCATTTTTTTATCCGAGAATCTTCAAGTAATTCTCGCTAAGTATATCTGTCTATGCGTGCACCTCTTAAAAAATAAACTCATACGATCGCAGTTCTTGTTAATATTTTTTGTAAAAGAAAAAACAATAGAAAATTATAGGCTTTGAAATCTAAATGGCAATTTTGTATCCAATAATATTAATGTGAAACTAAGTAGATTTTTTTTTTTCTTATTGATTCCATACATTACCATATTTTCTGCTTTGTAGATACTCTACATCTTTTTAATATGCCAATAATGAAAATGGATGCTCGCAACTATTGCCGATATAGGGTTATTTAAATGCTTAATAAGTAAACCCATCAGTTTATGAATTATATAATTTTGTTGATAGAGTTACCATGAGATCAACATGTAATTGTGAGAATCCACTCTAAATCTCTCTCAAGCAGTCTTGTTCTGTGTCGTGATTAGGAGTGAGCAGAGTTCAGTTAGAACCGAAACCGAACTGAAAAACCAAAAAATTTTCAGTTCGGTTAATCGAAAAAATTGGTTCGGTTTTCAGTTACCTCTTTTGAAAATTTCAGTTATTTTAGTTAACCGAAATTATATAATTTTAGTTTAAAACTGGTTGAAAAACAGGTTTAAAACAAGTTTTAAAAATTTCGGTTAACTATTTGGTTTTTCGTTTTTTTTTTCGATTAATCAAAAAATTTCGGTTTCAATTTTTGGTTAACCTAAAAAAAAATTGTTTTCGATTTCAATTTTCTAATTTACTACATTTGATTAATCGAAAACCAACCGATTCGGTTAACCAATTTGCACACCTCTAGTCATGACTATTTAACTACATCCTCATTCTTTCAAGATTGTCTCACAAGTATGAATAATAGAACCATATATTGTTGGATATCTGAAAAACATAACAATGAAACCTTAATTTTAAAAAATTAGAGATCATATATTAAATTATGCATTATTTCTTGTAGAACGAGGGAAAATATCAGTTTAAATATAATCCTACTTTCAAACATGAGATCTTTGTTAATCGAATTCTCAAATCAAAGAATATATCACATTGTCCCGTTATGTGCTTCAAAATCGTACTTCTACATTATTAGTGCCTTGTCTAAAATACTTAAAATTTGTGTAGCAAATCAAATTTGCTATCTCTTACATATTATTGCTTATGAAATTTTTTGAGAAATTTAACAGATTGTAGAATATAGTCATACTATTAATCGACCACAGATAATTTTTTATTGGATTTAATAGTAATTTTTTTGTGTCAAGTTTGTTATTTAATCTTTTTGACTAAAATAGTGCAGTATTTTAAATATTATAAAAAGCAAAATTTACAAAATTTAAATGTCAGTTTTATCACTATAGGTATTTTTTATATATAATAAGTATTAATTTCGATATTATTTTCTTAAATTTAATGATAATTATCAATTTTTTAAATAGAACCACTTTTATTACTTTTATGTGGTAAATATATTTTTTATTCTATAATTATATAATTATAGATAAATAATAATATTTTAATATGGTAAAAATAAATTCATTAGTTTGATTTGACTTTTAAAAAATTGAATAATAAAATATTAAAATAATTCAGAAAAAGAACACTAATTCATGAATTTCAATAATGAATTAGCATTAAAGGAAAAAAAAAAAAAAAACTTTTGATTTCTTCATTCTATGTCCGTAAAATAGGAACACACTTAAATTTATTTATTATTTCTATTAGGGAAATCTAAACTTGATGGGTTTTTTTTTTTTTTTTATCTTATTCAATTTTATATCGAGTTTTAAAAAATAATACATAAGAATTTCCTTCTTTTTCGTTGTCTAATTTTCTTATGAAGTTCATAGTTGCCTATGGAAATGTTGATTTAAATATTTTACTTTGCATTACTAATTTGATATTTAATTAAAATGGAAATAGATTTAGTTAAAAGAAGGAAGGAAATTAATATATTTATAACCATAGCTAAACGGAAATTGATGAATTTTTTTAAAAAAAATTGTTTGTCTTCAATAATTAATATTTAAAATAAAATTATAAAATTCAAAATATTTTCACATATTGCAATATTTTTTTACTATTATTTAAAAGTTTATTAAAATATTATTCAGTCAAATCTATTTAAATTAATACACATCTTAAATATTTCTTTAGTTTCTAAACATAAATTAAGAATACATTTAAAACTCAAGTATGAATGGAAAAAATATTATAACCTCGCCAAACTTTTTAAAAAGATGAATGTTGCAAGCAACAAACAAAAAAAAAAAAAGCATTCAAATAGAAGGCCCAAAAAATTAAATATGAGTAAAATTGGTGTTTAAGATTTTTTTATAAAAGGGGTATGTTCACACTATTCCTTTCAGGCATATTTAGAGGCTATAATGATGATTTGAAGAAAAACATTTTCTAATTAATCAATAGAACAACAATAATATGCAGACCTTTCATTTGGAGGATGACAATCAAAGTAACTCTAACATATTATTTACAATGTGAATGAATGTATTACAACAAATGATACCCTAATTATCAATTATAATTACCTTAATCAAGCAGTGACTCTCGCTTTGTTTTTCAAATTAACGATAATTAAAAAGGAAAATCTGAACAAATTATACAGATTTGGAAATGTGTTTTAAACTTATAAAAGAAGGAAACTAATCCTAAAATCGGATTGATCCCTTCATTTAACTCAAAAAGAAAAAAGAGTAATTTTCTGATAGATTCTGAATTCAGAAACTAATATTATTTTAAATTAATTAGTTCTTAATATATTGTTCCCATTTATTATCTTTACCACTCATTCATCATTAATGATATCGTTTTCAAAACAGTATTATTGCCGTTTTGGGAAAGATAGGTATTTTTTTAATTAATTGGAATACAAAATTATAAATCAAATCTATTACATCTCATGCATTATTATATTTTAAATGAATTCATTGATATTAATTTAAATTAATAATTTTCAAACCCTACCTAATCAATACAATACTTTCATTTTTTAAAGAAAAAAAAATACTTTATATTATTAATTGAAATTGTATCATGGAAATGCATCAATAAAAGAATGTTTATTTGTATTAAATTTAAAAAAAAAAATTGCATTTTTCCTTAAAAAATAATTTATTAAATATTGTTTATCTGAGGTTATCTAAAATGCACCATGTTATAAGGTTGACTTAATAAATTCTGATATTTTAAATATGAAAACTTTACATTTTGTAGCACACCATTTAGTCAAATTTTATTTACCTCCAAATATTTCATAACGAATGGTAATAATAATTTAAGTTTCTCACTACTATTTTTTTAATATTTAATATTTTGATATAATATTTTTTAATTTTTAAACCGTAATTGATTAAAGTTGATGATCTTAAATAACTGATTTTATATTTTAATATTATTAAATTGATTAATAATTTTTTGTTAAAATTTTTGATTAATTAGTTATTAAATGAAAATTAATTAGTCAGAAATGAGGTGAAAATTGATTAATTATCAATTTATGTGTTATGGCATAATAGATGGGAACATTTTGATCTGTTATCAATTTGATTTTAATTTTTAAATTATATTTACTGGGTGTAAAGATTTTAAAAATTGTAAAATTTATTTATTTAAATTAAAAAATAATTAAGTTTCAAATTAATTTTTAAATTTTTAATTTATTTAATATTTTGTAGGGGACATATATTTTATTTTTGAAACAATTGAATTGAATAACATAACAAAAATTAATTATGTTTTTTATCAAATTATTTTATTTAATTTATTCTATTTTAGATATAAAAATAAATGTTGAAAAAGGAAAGTTTTACTGTTAAAATTATGTTTGTTATCAAATTATTTTATTTAAGTTTATTATATAGATTTGGATTAGAGTTCAGTTGTATCCTTAATACACGAGGGCAAAACAGTAATTAGAAAGTGGCAGTACATCCATTGGCGCTTTCTGAGTTTCTTCTTTACCTGGCGGAGTGCGCACTACGTGTTCTATTGCTTTTCTTCAGTTTTCCTCTCTGCATCTGCATTGCTTATTTGCATTATATTAAAGGAAAGGAAACCATACATTTATTTTTAATTTTTTTTAAAGCAATTTACTTTTATTATATTTTTATAATTAATTCTTTAAAAGTGCTCTCTTTTATTCGAATTTGAATATATTAATAATTTAACATTGATTATTCTCTTCATCCTACTTTTTTTTTTCATTTTAAAATTATAATAAAATTAGATTGTAAGTTTTATTTTATATTCTTAAAATATTATAGATAATAAATTTAAAAAATTAAATATATTGATCATTTAATAAATAAATTTTATATTCTCAATATAATAACTACTATTTTTTTATCTTATCATAAAGTTCTCATGATTCATAACGTCAATAAACGATTCATAATTTATAAAAATGGTGAATTGTGAACTGAATAAAAAAAAAAATTGTGACCAATTGTTTAGAACATGTTCACAATTTGATTCTCATCAAATTTGACTACAGTTCATAACCTTAATGATTATAGTTCACTTAAATCTTAATCGGCATTTTGGCCGTATCACCGATTTTTTAGAACAGTCGGTTCTAGCTCAAACTTCAGTTTGACCACCCTTTCTATAAAAAATAATTATAAAAAATGTAAATTCTAAAGGTTAAAATATTAATTTTATTGATAAAGAAAATGTTAATTTACAAGATAGAATAACACAATATCAAAATAATTATAAAAACATCAGCCATTATGAAAAAATTATGCTCGCAATAATTTGAAGAAAAAAAAAGGTAAAACTTCGTGGACTATAGCAACGTTGATAAGAGGTTTAAAACAAGTTGATAGCAGAATGACAAGAAGTTGCAACAGCAATAAATCAAAGAATTTACAACTTATATGCACCATTATAGAACATAACATGATTTCACTAGCCTATCCTTGCAAACCATGAAACCAATCAGTTGACATCCGTAAAATTTTTACAAACACTTACGAAGCATAAGAATATCTAGCAAAACCTTTTTAGTAGCTTTCAAATATGACAAATATAAGAATCAAAATTTTCTGTCAAAAATAATTAACCCATCCTTCATCTTCTTTATCGATTTTTGAATAAATAAATAAATAAATAACCAACATTTGAGGAATTGAAGCTACAAAGAAAATAAAATTAAAAATGCACATTATTACATTAAAAAAATGAGACTTTTATGGAACAAAAGCAAAAGATGAATTATATGACAATTTGCTTTCTGAAATTAAGATTATTTAGTGTAGAATTGAACTAGTGTGGAGCTGCAGCTCGGGTTTGGGCTACTTAGTGGGTCATGGGCCAGTCACAGTGAGTTCGCTCTAGGTAAGGTTCGGCTTTGACGTCTCCTCTAGGTTAGGGTTTATGTGGTTTGAGGAAATTTTTGGGTCCTAAGATCCAACTCAGTTAGCCCTCAGTAGGAGAGGACTAATAAAAATAGTAGTATGCAATGAAAAAAAAAAAAAACTACTACCTCCGACTTAAAAAAAATAATAATAAAAAAAATTTAAGGCTTTGAAAGTTTTGAGATCAATAGGAAAAAGACATATTTTGTCTAGAATTGAATCAAATTCTCCTTTGTCTTCTAGTGGATATTGGTTATGAAACAATGGATATTTTTAATGGGATGTCAGTTGAGTGCAACTTGTGTCTGAAGAGATATGAATATGTTAGGGCGCGCGTGTTTTATGAAAGATGAGGCGTAGAAGATGTTTCTGTTACGATTGTGTGCAAAAACAAAAGCATGCAGCCAACTTTTGAAATGATGTGGTTTTAGTTATATATGGTGTAATTGATAATCGTTCAAATGCAATAAGAAATGAACACATTGACTATGTCATTTATCATGCAAAGCGTGCAAGGATGTTTATATGCAAGCAAAACAATGCTTATACAGTTTCGTATTAACATCCAACTACACAAAATTGAGTAGAGTGTAAAAATAACAACTCATTGGAAATCGCAAAAAATAACCACCTCCCATACTTGGTTTTAGATAGTTTGAGTGTAAAACATGAAAAAATGCAGCTATATTGTAAAACTAATCATTATGAGTTACATGCAAAAATATTACAAAACAAATAAGAAATAATCACAATCATTACATCAATTATGATGAAAAAATACAAAAATGTTAATATGCAACCAAAATGGTGTATATACGTGGTGTTATAATATATTTGCACTCACATTGAAAAAATTGATCGCAATCAGCGTTCAAAATATGCTCTGTTTTTTAAGAGGTGAAAAAAAAATTTTCATTCTCCCTCCAACCATAAACACTCAATTCTCAAAATATTCAAATTTTTAATAAGGTCTGTCAGTTATAGCAGACCAAAAACTGACAAATGTAGAGGGTGGCAAAGAAGTTAGCATATGTTTAACACAATACAAAAGGGTAGTGCTTCTAAATAGTTTGGGTGTGAACATGAAAAAATGTGGTTATTTTATTAAGTTAACTATTATGAGTTACGTACGAATGGTGAAAAAAAAATTACATATGCAACCAGAAAGGTACAAATGCAGGGTATTATTAAACTTTTTGCATTCATATTAAAAAAATTGATTACAATCAGCTCTGAAAATATATTTAGTCACAATCAATTTTTACGTGTCATGACAATGTGTGGAGAAAATTTGCACCAAATAATATTTTATCTCTTCTACTTTATCTCTTTTACGCATAATGATGATTGATGACTGAAAGATATATACATATCTTTTGTCTTAAAATTTTTATTCTCTCCATCTTTTAAGGGTATTATAGGAACTAAAAATAAAAAGGTAATTTTGAGTGCTACAGTATTTTCCCCAATTTTTTTTTTGAATGGGAGATAGTATAAGTTTTTTGAATAATATGGGTCTTGCCTATAAATCATCCATATCACATATGAGGAAACATTTTTCAATATTGCTTGGGGCCTCATCTGTTGCATTATTAGTTTCACCTGGAGACTATAACAAAAAGCAAAATCATTAATCTCAACATAAATTTTGTTTCTGTATGTTCAGCTTTATATCAAACAACTACTAGAAGCTTCATCTTATGAAATGCCAATAATTGAAGTAGAGTAGAGCAATATTAAAGCAGCCAAAGGCAGAGATTGGCTTCATGGCTTGTAATCTTTGGTTAGTGACTCAATACTCATTTGGGGCCAAACTCTATTGTCTCATTGATTAACCAAGGCCTTTTGTCCAAAAAGCAAAATAAGCCCCCCCTTATTATCATCATTTTGACAATCTCTCACCATCCAGCTTAGGGAAATGATCTCAACCGTTAAAATAATTAATAAAAGAATTTTATTATCTAAAAAAATTTAAAATTACAATTTTTTAAAAAAAGACATTTTATTAATTTATTTTACGAAAAATACAATTAGTTATTTTATTTAATAAAAGATTCACAAATAAAAAAAAAGACACGTAAAATTATTGTATATTTATTATACAGTCATAAAAAATTTAAGATTTATTATACAATTTTTGTACTATTATTGTATAGATATTGCATAACTACTGTATTTATTATATAATTGTTTTACAACTATTCTACAAATTTTGTACTGATATATATCGTTCGTTTTTCTATATTTTTATTAACAAACGATCGAACATCTTATTAAAATTTAATGAGAATGTTTTTTTTTTAAATTCTGCAATGTATTTTGTTTAAAAAAAATAAAATAAAAAGTGAAACTGGATATACATATATTCTTTACGAAATACATTCACATATAGGTAAATAAAAACAAATACACATAATTAATACTTTCTTATAGGTTAAAAATTATTTATAAATTCAATATTGAGGTGCATTTGAAAAGAAATCATATAATATAATGGAACCATTATGTTAACTTATTCAGGTAGGTAGGTATACTAATCCAATTGATGTACAACATGTGTAAAAAAATAGTTACAAAATTCTAAGAGAGAAAAAGTTACGAAAAAAAGCGGTTACTAATTTTTTTACATAACTAATCTATATATTTTACACATTGCTGATGGTCAAAATAGAATTTCTAATCACAGTCCATGATGAACTAACGGTTTTACTAATAGTTTATAAATTTTTTAGCGACGGTTTTAGACCTTCAATATTGAATTCGTCCGACTAAAAACTACTATAAGGCAAGAACCACTTATGGACAATTCATGTTCAAAATCTTAGTTCAAAAATCTGTTTCCAAAATAGTTACTGCTAGTTAATTTTGGAGTACAAAATAACTAAAAATGGTGGAATTTTGTGCGTGACATGTTGAAGCATTGTCTGATGAAATAAAAATGATAATGGTGCAATGTAAGGTATGGGCCAATGCTACAATTAACAAATGCAAAAGTGCTAAGATAAGCCTCCTCCAATAATTCACATAATTCCCAATTTGGTTAATGTTTGTTTGTCGACAAGGGAACCCAACTTACAATACCTTCGATTTGAAATGATGAAATCATAACCTACTATAAAATTTGGACCCATTCCTAATTTTTCCTCGCATTCAATTATTTAACATTTATTATATTTTTAATTTTATGTGGGTATGCATGTCATTGTAATTGCACATCATTCTTTGTATTGCCTCAAAAGCAAAACCTTTATTTAATTACAATTGTTTGGTCATTTGTGTATTTAAATTTTAATTGGTTGGAAAATGACATACTTCATAATTATGCTCCAAAAATTGCAATCATTATTGTTTTTATTTATATTACCAAGTGGAGATATAATTATATTTTTCTCTTGGTATTTGTTATATGTTTATAATTAAGGTAAAATATAATTAACATAGCTTTTAGTCACAACATAAAGCCATAAAACTACTTAATTACTCTCCACTAGGGAAAAATGACCCAATTTTGCTTTGGTTAGGCTGTTAATTATTAATTAGTGGTTGCCCACACCCTTTCATCATCTCTTTCAATCTTTAATATTTATCTTTTCCAACTTTTTTTTATAAAGCCGAACATGGAAAGTGATGACTGATGAGAGAAAATCACACTCTATTAGTATATAGTTTTTTTCCCCTCTTTTTGTTTATTAATTTTTCTTGTTTAATTTAAATTGTTGTGTATACCTAAATTTACCCCACAATCACAAGCACAATTTCAATTATTCATATTCTATTTTTCAACACTTGTCACTTAAAAGGGAGTGTTATGGCCAGTTTTAGTGATTATTTAAATTAATGAAATCTAAAACTAATGGATTCATTGAAATTTATTGAAGGTTTGATGTAAGGATTGTAAACTATTATATGATTCAGTTAAAAAAAAGAATGCATAATTTTTTGTTGTCAAAATCATTTTGCATTCTTTTTATAGAAGAGTTATTTAAAGACCGAGTTTTGAACTTAGGAGTAAAAAAATTACAAATATTTGTAAAATAAATAATAATTCATAAGTTTAATAAGATTAATTAGATAATTAGTTAGAAGATCATTGAAAAGTTGGGTATTGTCTTAATAGAATAATGAATTAGTATATGATAAAATAAAAATACAAAAATAAAAGAGTATATTTTTAGACTAGAGAGACAAAGCAATATATTTCAACAAATTTCAAGAACAATTTTATAATTTTTTCTTTTTATTATTGTTATAATATATATTATTTTATTTTATTTGCGATAATATATTTAAAACTTATGCATTTTAATCAAATAATGTGTATTTATAATTTTATGAAATTTCTAATTTATACATTTAATATTCAAAAGATTTCATTGAATTCATCAATTTCAGATTCTAATTAAAAAAATTACTGATGGAGACTTTTAATAAATATTTAAAAAATCTGCAGTAATAGTTTTTTTTTTTTTTTTACATAAATGGCAAGTTTTTCATGAAGGGATAAATGCCAATCCACTAAAATTGGAGTGAGAGAATCCACAACTCCACATACAAACTACTACTTTACTTGTATTTGATTTTCATTTTATTTTATTTTGGTATATCAAATTATTAATTTATTATTATTGAGGTGGCTGAAAAATAAGAAATATAAAAATGTGCATTGGTAGAAAGTGGTCGCACTTGGTATGAATCTTGTTTGACCCTCCAATTCCGTCAACCTTTTCTTCTATACCTCGTCCAACTTTTGCTTTTTATTTTATCATATCATATGAATACGTATTTTTAAGGATATCTACTTAATTAAAATAATTATTCACACATATATGAAATTAGAAGAGCTATAATATTATAAAATTAAATCAACTAAAAGTCAGAATCCTCAAAATTAAAAGAGCTATAATATTCTAATACTAATACTATCACTTCTGTCTTGTTTTATATTTTTCAATAATCTATTTTTTCTTTACAAATTTTAACCAATAAATTAATTAGTAGATTTTTCCAAGTTTAATCACAAAGGAAAAAAAAAAATACCATATTAAATGAATTTCCGTCGGGTTATTTAATTTTTTATGATTTCTGATAAAAATATATTATCTTGATGTTTGAGTATTTCAACAACAAGACTTATAATATATTAAATGTGTAAAATAACCCATCACTAAAACTAATGTATTAAAAATTGAGAAACTAAATTTAAAATTTTACTCAAACAGACACAAACCTAATATAATATTACTAAAAATATAATACATATAAATAATAAAAATATAAAAATAGATAGCTAACTTCAAATATTGAGGTAAAAATTACAAGTGAAATATTTATTTGGACAGAAAGACTATTAAAAAAAAAAGGAATTTAGAATCTATAAATAATTTATAATTGCATTTACCCCTAAATTATGTCGGTGCTTTGGATGGAAAGAATATTAAAAAAAAAAATTATAATGTATAAATTAATTTATAATTGCATTTATCGGTAGATCATGCTCGTGATGTTCTGATAGAAATGGAATTCCAATCAATCAAACCGCCCAAATCCGTAACCATTCAACATTGAAGCAATGCAGAACAAGAAAACAACTACGTATACAAATTTAATATAAATAATACAGATTTTGTCTTTCTTCGATAATATACAAAAGCTTATCAGCATAGCATCTTAATAGTATTTAATTAGCAGCTTTCAGTGGCACTCAATTTCATACGGACTGTTTGGTTGCGGAGACAAAAATTTCTATCAGAATTTTAAAATACTGGAAAAATCACTTTGATCTTTATACTAAGCATGTTCCCTCCATAATCAAATAATTAACAATTCATTATTGGCATCATTCAAATTCTTTAATCATTTTTTAAAAGATGATGATTCTTTGTACCAAAACGAAAAAAAAAAGGAAGTTGAAGATGCTTTTACGTCTCGAACCGCTAATTAACGAGTGTTAACATCCAATTTAACAATAATTTTCCACGTAAAAGCATTATTTGTTAGAATAATTATTGGGAGATACCTAATTGACTAATTGTGATTTAAATTTTAATTGATTACGATGGGCTCCCTTAAACCTTTTTTTCCCTTTTTTTACAATGGAGTGCCAATTAAATTTGAAAGTTATAGCTATCAATTGAGCATCTTGTTCATAAAACACTAAAACTTAAAAAATTAACCTTTTATACAATACTAAAATCACTCTATACTTCATCACTAAATACCATAAATTAACAAATAATGCTTATATGTTGTGAACATTATTATTTAAAAAATCCGTGTCATGCATATTCTTATCATGCACAAAAACATTGGTAATATGATAGCATTTATTAAGCTTTAAAATATAATACAACAAAAAATATATAAAAAGTGTTTATTAACTATTTACTATTTTGAAAAGGACTTGTATTAAAAGTTACTAAAGGCATAGGTTTGTTTGGTTAGGCATTTTCATTCATCAACAAGTTGTTTTTTATCGAATAGATATAATTTAGTTGTTCGGTAAAATTGTAAATCAAAGTAAGTAGCTTTTTCTAATTTGGATACCTTAGGGTAAAGACCTAGAAAAAAATGTTAGAGTTTAAATATTTGATACATTTTTAATGATGAGTTGATAATAATATGCAATTAACTATAATTTGTTGTTGATTCCATCATATTTATACTTTTTTCTGTTCTGTTATTATATATATAATTATAATTATATTTTTATTTTATAATATTTATTAAATACTATAAACCAACTATTAACAGTTATTTGCTGACACAAACAACTAAATCGAACAAATTCTTTATTAAAAACACAACCATAGTATGAATAATATGCATAATAAAAATAAACCTTATAATTTATTAATTAAATATACATATTTAATTATTTATCGAATTGTACACTATTTATCTGAAGAGAGTAAAAATTAGTTTTTCAAAATCCATATATTTCACCTCAGACTTTGTGCTTTTCGTCATAAATTCAACTTTCTTAAATCTTTAATCAATTTCACAATGTGTCCGAAAATAATAACTCATCAATTACAAACGTTAAGTCTTGAATAGGGATAATTCTTTTTTTTTTTTTAAGAGTATAAATAAGGATAATTCTAATGGTGCATTTTATAGTTGTTACTCTCTCGATGTTGCGGATGTTTAGTAAATTGAAGAGTTTTTTTTGTAAGATATGATGTGGTTTTTATTGTAATAAGGATAATTCTAATGGTGCATTATTTTGGCGAAGTTAAAAACTCTAAAATTCAAGGCGATTTAGCAAATAAAAGTTGAATTTTGGGTGATATTAGTTAAAAGCACAAAATTCAGGGTCATGCAATGAATGGTTTAGCCATATTGCACCTAACAATTTTAATATAATGCTAATTTTTTTACATAGAGGTCAAATACATACCCTATCGAGCAAGGTTTGCGTAGCCCGTATGGGATAATACAAATATGAATGGTTGCTTTCCATATATGTTATTTTATTTGTTTTCATTATTCATTAATTAATTAATTTTAATTTTGGTATGAATATTTTGTTTTGCATAGAAATATAGACGATAAAATCAAGGAAAAACAAAAGTCCATAGCACTCTAGAAGAAAATAAAATAAAATGATGAAACACTGCGCCAGTTATGAGATAAAATAAATATATTATAAATATAGTAATTACCAGAGAGACCACACAATTCATACCATATTTATATCATGACCCATTACAAGCCAAAATATCATCACCAGCCAATTATGTATATTCCCATCTACTCCTTAATTTTTCTTTTTCCAAATCTACCCTTCCGTCGCTCGCTCTTAAGCATCATCATTAGACACTTTTCTTGAACCTAGTAGAAGCTAAAATTTAAACTGCTAATCGACATTACAACAGATAAAGAAGATAAGAAAGGAAAAACAAACCCAGATTTACTCTTTCTCGTCTGAAATTGGCAGATTTGTTTCATCAATACTGAAATAAATCTGGAGATGCCATGATGGGTTGGTTAAGATAGATCAAATTAAGTGGGTTGAAGAAAGAATCAGATGCAGCAGCAGTAGTAGAATTCATCTGATGATGTTCAGATTCAAAAACCCCATTAGTTGAATTGATGTAATTGAGGATTTCATTTAAGGAATCGAGTCTTTGGCTAAGTTCAGCCATTTGAGCTCTCAAAACAGAGTTCTCTGCTTCAACATTTAAGAAATGTTGAGTTGTGATATTAATGTTTGAAAGGATTTGATTGTTGTCTTTCCTTAGTTGAGCCACTAATCCCATTAAATCATCAAGGTGTTTCTGTTTTCTCTGCCTCGAACGCCTTGCAGATTCTCTGTTTGATTGCATTCTTTTCCTTTTTCTTTGATCCATCAAAACCTGCAAGTCTTCCTCTGAACCAGAGTTTTGTAGCAGAGAAGAAGAACCTGAAGAATTTCCACTGGAAGAACCCATATAGATACAATAGATAGATATAGATTTATATTTACAGCAAAATTACTAAGCTTTTTAAATACCCTGATCTTACCTTTAGAGACGCAGAACCCAGTTCGTTCTACCGAATTTATATTTATAAATTAACTCGATAACTATATTTATATATAATATATATAGTAGTAGTTATATATATTTGATTAGAGAAGATTTGAGTAAATTATTTATGAAAAAACATAAAACCAGTATAGGAAAACAACAGAGAAAGATTGAACGAGATGGGTCCTGCGCCTCAGAGAGGAATTGATCATAAAACCAGAACGGAGGATTTCACTAAGAACTGGAGACATGAATTTCAAACATTAATATAAAAATATGCAGCATCAAGATTTCAGAACAAAAAAAAAACCAAGAAAAGCCACAGAAACAAAAGGGTTTTGAACAAGAAAAAGAGAAGAAAATCTTAAAGAAGAGAAGGAAGTGAAAAGAGAAGAGGTTTATGAGAGAAATGGAGAGGGGATTTATAGAAGAAGAAGAGGAAGAAAAAATAAGTTGAAAAAGGGGAAGAGAGGCAACGGAATCTCCAATAGGAGTAGTTGAGGTGATTAGGCATGTGGGGTTGTGAAGAAATTTCCACAACAGTCCAATTCCAGCTGGTAAGCAGGACGCTATTTATTATTCAAATCATTACCTATTTTTCAGTTTCAGGGTTATTGTCTGTTTTTTGTTTTTCTTCTTCTTCTTTTTACTTTTTTTTTTTTACCTACAGTAATTAACTGTTTTCAAGTTCAGACACAGTTCCCTTTTCTAACAAATTGCTAATTGTCGCCAAAGAATCCAGAGAATAATACCTAGAAGGAGTAATTTATTGAATAATAATACAGCTTGATGGATGTCCATGTAGAGTTAAGCCGGTTCCTAGGCTATTCCGGATTCCAACAAATTATTTTTAATTTATAACTAAATCAAGTGCTACTCAAGCTTTCCAAATCGCTTATAGTTGATTACTTTGTTGAGGTTATAGTTATATTTTAATGAAATTATTTTTTTTATATACTGAATTTTCTTTCTTTTTCTTAGTTGATCTGTTTTATGTATTAGAAATGAGTGCAATAAAATATGTATATTTGAGTATGAATTTATTATATTATAAAACAAATAAAAAATCCAAAATTAAACAAGTTGAACAATGACATATATATTTACTATCGAATTTCGAAAATCACTTAACATATGTTAGATGTATATAAAGAATTGACTTTTTTTTCCCTTTTGATTTTTGGTTTTGTTTATGATTGTCTTGTTTCGAAATATTGATATATTTTTTTTACAACAGAAGACCCGAGCACATGCAGCCCCTGCAACATCTGCATCAAGGAAAAATCGAGCTTCCATAGATGGTTTCTCTGGTATATTTATAGCCTAAAAAAAAAGTATATTTCCGGCTAATTATAGAATTATTTTTTTCATTATAAGTAGGATTTTCATGTACTATGAATTAATAAATACCTAATTAATGTCAATTATGGTGTTCATAACAGATTTTAGAATGTAAATATTTCGAATTTTATTCTTGTCAAACACATTTTTAGTATCAATTTAGTGTATGTTTAAAGTAGAAGATTACTTTTGATATACAACCTCTAATTATAACCCGATTCATTAGTGATCTCCATTATATTAAAAAATAAATGTTTAATTAATTTGGTCCATCAACTGGATGCCAAAAATAAAACTTTTGATTCTGAATTTGATTTTCCAATCGCGTATTGTCACTAATTTGGTTATACGCAGAAAGAATTATACTTGTATTTCTATATAATTCATATTTTTATCCATATATTTTATAACTATATAATTTTGTGCCTCGTATTTGTATCAATTAAACAATGCATATGAATTGGCCATCTGATGTTGAACCACAGTGCTGCTAATTGCTAATTGTGATGGAACAATGTATTTAAAATTATATTTAATTATAATAGAATCAAAATTAAATACTATAAAGTCTAAAACTGAAACTTGATGATAAAAATAAATTAATTTAAAGAAAATAAACTAGATAATAATAATTTAAAATATTTAAAAATTAAACAGGTAAAGTAATTTCATATAATTTTATTAGGGTTGAAGAAAAACTAACGAGAGGATAAATTATTCAACGAAAATCATAAACTATTTAAAAATGTAAAGATTTTTGTTTTTCGAAAATGAGAAAAAATGTAAAGGGTGAATAATATATTTCCTCCCAAACTTGTTTAACCAATAATGGGTAAAAGAAAATGTAAATATTCTCTAAAAGAAAATATAAAACCAGTACTGTGTTTTTAGATCTGCAGGTGGAAATCACGTTAGTGAATTTTAGATGAGATCATCACTGAATTGATCATAATATCTGATCTAAAGGCCCATTGTTTTCTTCAACTCTCATTGTATATTAGCCTCAACTACACCTTAAAAAAAAAATTCAACTAGACCTAACAATAGTTCGAAAGGTGAGAGGAACTGTATTAAAAAAACACCACGTAATTATTTAAAAATATTAACCAATAAAAAATAACAAACTAGAAAAAAAAAAATGAAAGGGCTAAAACCCCTCCCAAATGATGCAAGGGTCCATCCTTAGCCATGAATTTTAGTTTGTGAAACCAGTTTCACAAACTAGAATTCTAGTTGGTTTTAGAAGCATTTCTTATTTATTTATTTGTTTAATAGACATTTCAAAATTCACGATTCTAATCAGTTCGGATCTTCAACTCATTAGTCGGTTCAGAGATTCATGCAATTTGATCATACTTTTATATGGTTAATGGTTGTTTCGAAAAATCAATTATTCAATGGTTCAAAAAGTGTTATCATGAACCAAATTGCAATCATCACAATTCAATATGGTTCACTTATGGTTTCGATTCCACCTTTGTTAAGTCATGATTGATTACAAAATCAACATATCCAACCAGACCAATTCAACCATATTAAAGGAAATATTTTATTTTTTATTTACTAAATATTTAACTTTAATCTTGTACCTAAATTAAAAATATTGGAATATAAAATGAGAGTTTTGATAGTGATAAAAGTTAAACAGTACGGTAACATCTAGATTTTTCTTTTTAAAGGAAAAAAGTAACATGTAGAGTTGGAATCTTTTGTATTGAACCTGAAATCAATGTACAAAAGATTTGGACCCAGATTAGATTTCACATATCTTGTACGGTAAAATTTTAATAAAAGTTAAAAAGCAATAAATTAGAGGTGGAATTTGTGAAGTGGGGGGACAAAAAATCAGACTCCACATCCTGTTTTACCATACATACCCTTTTTACTAACACAAATCAAGAAAGACATTGTTGGGCCAATAACATTTTTTTCTCAATTAATATAGTGATTTTTTGGATTTTTGGTCCACTGAGTATATTAGTTGAGTATATTAGTGGTCTAAATCCCTCTACTATGTAAAATATAGTGACCCTTGCACCTTTCCTCCATGAGATAATGGCTACTAGAGCCGTTTCTTAACTAGCAAGATGACATTGTTTTTTGCTAGGATACATGTTTTGGACAATGATGAAACTGAAATATACCATATGTTTTTTCTCATTATTTTACACAGTTCAGGGACAATGTTGTAATTGTGCCTCACTTTCTTCCTTGGGCAAATTCACTGCTCGCTTGACGTTGCTGTTTTTTCTTGATTACCTCCATTGTAGACAACCTTTGTTGCCGATTTTCGAGTCAGTGAGGTCATCTTTGTTTACTAGTTCTTCCGACAGTTAAGATTAGTGGTGAAAATGGGCAGAAAACGATTTAAGGGTGAGAGAGTCTGAATTTCTTGAATTTTGCGTTCGTCCGTCGACAATCAATTGCAAATGGTAGTGCTTTTTCACCTTAACGAGCTCCATCAATTGGTGGTGACTTTTCAACCGTTTATGCACGTTAGCAATGCTGGTGGCGATATGAAGAATTTGTGCGATAGAGAGAGAGGATAACGACATCGCACTTATGTTCTTGATGTTTCTCCTTCGTACGGGGACCAATTGATCGATAATGGGTATCCACAAAATGGTGGTGGCGATTTGATCGGTTGAGCATAGTAACGACGACGACGGTGGTGATGAGAAGAATCTGTCGATTTCACACCAAAGGGAGAGGAGAGGTTTCTGTAAAATTTCATTTTTAGTCTCTTAGATTTTAGTCAGTTCCCGAAGACTCTTAAGCAATAAATTTTCTATGAAATAACCCCAAAGTTTCATTTTAGTCCCTTTTTACTTCACAAAACAACGTCATTTTATTTAACAAACTGTCCAATTATTTCAGCACGTGCTGACTGTTAATTTGTTTTTTTACTTCACAAAATAACATTATTTTATTTAACAAGCTGTCCAATTATTTCAGTACATGCTAACTGTTAATTTGTGACTCACTATCCGTTTCTTATGTACGGAGAGTACAAATATTAATGTTTTATATAGTAAAAAAGTCTTTTAATACCACTAATACACTTAGAGACTAGAAGTCCAAAACCACTATACTACATGTGTAAAAAATGTTATTCCCCGACATTGTTGAAACTTGAAATATATAACTCTTCATAGATCCAAACGCTCCTTCTATATTATATTTCGATTAACAATATAGTAATATTATACTACTGCCAAACATTTAAATCTCTACAATTTTTTTTTTTTTATAAATATTTATTTACCAACGACATACAAGATGCGCATTAAAATAAAAAAAAAAAGTTATGCAGCCAACCCAATTCTTTTTCCCTTTTTTATTGGAAAATTTATTTCTAAGTATTCAATTTTTTTTTATCTACTTACTATGATGTTATCATAATTTTTCTTTTTTTTTAAACATAGAAAAGACCAACATCAAATTGATATTAACAACCGGACTTATAGAAATTGAACAATGACTTTCACATTTACCATTTCCATAAAAGGCACCAACATAAAACACACCTTGATTTAATAATATTTTGAGTACCATTTTTACCCTTTACTTTAGCCAATGGGATTTGCAGGGCATAGTTACAGAGTCAAGCGGCAGCAGTAGTAGATTTATGGCATGTGGGTCATGATGGATTCAATAGTTTCTTCCATTTTTCAAAATTAATACAGAATAAGTCTCCTGTTTGACCAAAAAAAAATAAAAATAAAAATAAAGAGACTAATAGTTTGGTACTTCGTAGTAGCTTCCCTTGGCTTCTAGACCCATTTTAGTTTAGTTTATTTAATCTACGTTCTGTGCTAATTACACTTTAACAATATAATTTAACACGTGTATTTTAAGCTATGCCATAGTATATTATTATACGAGGAGAAAGAAAGACTTGCTTGGTAAGAGTCCAATCCTTGGTGCGTCAATCAATCTTGTATTTTCTTTTAAATAATACAAGGATAGACTTATTTGAATTGGGATTACTCGAATTTAGACTTAAGGACAATTTTTTTTTTTTTTTGTTAAGGATGATTTACCAATATCAAAAGACTAGCTAATATTGACAGAAATTCTTAATATTATTATTTCATGTGTCTAATATCTCAAGTATTAAAAAAAAAAAAAAACTAATATTGATGAAAAAACTTTAATGGTGTTGTTATGTAACGGTATTCATTAATTAAAGGCCGATAACTAATTTTTACTAAAAATCTTAGCTTAAATATAATAAAATTAGTTTTTGTTTACTTAAATTAACTTTAAAATTACTATTTTTAAGAAATAAAATTAAAAAACTTTTATTCGCTTATATTTCTTTTTTCAAAATTGTTTTTTTTGAGCGGTGCACAATAAATTTATATCTACTCATAAAAATAAAAATGTGGGACCATCTTTCTGATAAATCATTTTTATGACTTAAAAACCTAATTTATATTGTCCTCAAAATTTTTTCGAAAATCAAGCACTTGTATTTTGGACACGAAAACATTACCCAAATGATGTTAAATAAAAGGCGAAATTAGGTTAGGAATTGTAGGTAATTTGTGTATTTTAATATAATTGGTTGGCATTAATAAATTGAAATGATGTTTGGAAATATTTAACAAAAGACAAAGATAAAGCCGTAAAGGCAATTGTTTTATTTGGTTCACCGCCATTAGCAAATAGCCTAATCAAGGGACTTTTGATAATAACATATTACAAGTCTTAGTACCGTGCCTAACTCAATTCATATGCTATTATTTAAATATTGAAACCCTAATTAGATTACCCGTGAAGGAATAGTTCAAATAGTAAACTATGTTTATTCCTTCTAATAAAAAAGGTAAGGCTTAAAGAAAGTTTCTAATTATTTTCTTTGAATTCCAAAATCAAAACTACTAAATTGCGTTGCGGTTAGAATATTTTATATATATATATATACAAACAAGTCAATCTGCGAGTTTGATATTAATTTCTTTAAAATTGGAAAATTTTCAAATATTCAGATTCTATTTTTTATATGTTGGTTAATAAAAGAAAATGGAAGTGCTGTCCTGTTTAAATCAAAAGAACTACATTTATTAGTTGCTTTATTAAATACATTAATTAATTAACAATTCTAAATTCTAATGCATTGCTTATTAGTTATTACTATAAGAAGATACTTTTGGTCATTCATATGCTTACGAATATTCGTGACACTTACATGTCCATTTCCTATATTTGTATTAGCTGCTTTTTAATTAGAATTGCCAACTTTCTTTTTCTTCTGTCTCAAAATATATATAATTATTACTTATTTCTGATAAAGCTGTATTGATTAGTGATTATGCAAATCCCACTATAGAGTTTTATTGTTTCCTAACATCCTTTAAATATATACTAATTTTTTTTCAAAGTAAACATTGTTGAACCGTTTTAATAGACCCGATTGATTTTAAAGCTGACAACTCTTGAGAGCTTTCTCCCTAATTTGAAAGATCAACCTCGCTCTCTAACTCACTCACCAAGTACCTCAGCCGCCTAATAACCTTCAGTCTAAGCCCGAATAGGCTAAAGGAAGCACGCCTTCCCCTAACCAGGTAGCTTAGCCTCGTAACTTTTAGTCTATTCCTAAGCTCCTTCTCAGAATCTCATAGGCTTCTTTAAATACATCATTTAACCTTTACAAACCCTAACTTCATAATATACTAAGCAATTTTACATATATCCATTTTTATTATTCAGCTTATTAAGTCTTGATTGGTTTTTATTGTATTTATTATTGATATTCTAATTATAATTAGAACATAGAAGTCGAACTTTATAACCTTAAGAAAACTATATACTACCATCATAATAAAAGTCATTTATTTTTGTCACTTTCTTTACATGGTTGTTAAGAAGCATTAATCCATGAATAAGCAATGGCGAAATCAATATTTTAAATTAAAATTGTATTAATAATATTATGAAACATTCCAAATATTAGAAATCCACGTCTACCAAAACTTATTAGAGCCAAATTAATTATCTGTACTAGTTTTTTTAATATTGGTAAGCCAAACCTGAGTAAGTCCATCTCGATGGGTTCTAACCTACTCCGATTTTGTCGAACCTATATACGATTAATTTCATTTACAACATAATAAAATTTACATTATAGTTTTTAATTTAAAAATATGCAAACTTGGTATATATACAAGAATAAAAATATAAAATGAATTATAGAGTATGGTCTCAAGAGAAAAAAAAAAAAGTGAAAGCATATATATTGTCCTTGATATATAAATAAAGGAAATGAAGTAATGGTTTTTGACATGGAGTGAGGACCTAATAATCCTTTTTAAACTACTAATAATATTTATAAGTGAAAATAGATATTTGCTTCACTTCCAACATAAGAAAAGTGTAAGAGAGTGTAATAGACATCTTTCCTTATATATATAAAGTAAAAGAAAAGGAAGAAAAGACATGAAGGATGGCATATCTCATCTGATTCTTCTTTGTAGAGTCTATTTTTACAACTTGCAATGCAATAATTTTTTATTTTTCATTTCTGATAATGACCAATCTTATATATGTAGATATTCCAATACCTCCATTTTAATTTGGTAATTGGTGTACCAAATTTAATCCTACCCTATTACAAGAATATATGAGATGTTATATAAAAAGAGAAAATAAAGTAATTTAAAGTGAAATATACACTAAGACTACTATTTTTGTAAATCTATTCTTATGTGGCTTTTTGTAAAAAAGGTTATATATATAGTGTGGGTAAACCTCATTATGATTATAGGGTGTAAATTTGTGGTGTAAAATTTGCAATACAATAATGTTTTGTCTTTGTCTATTTATGAATATATATACAAACATTTTTCTTGTTCTATATTTTGGTTTCTGTCAATATATTACCGAATGGTAGATCCACTTGATGAACGCACAATTGGATAAGGGCATATGCTCTAAAATTTGGATTCTTGAGTGGGACTTTTTGTGAATTTTAAGACTTTTACCTCTAATATCGTAAGTTTTTATTGGCATTGGCATTCGCATATTATGTAGTCCTCTCAAATCTCAATGAACCCCACATTTGATCCTATAGTACTACCAAGAAAAACATATATATATGGGTAATTTGTTTAATTATAGATAAAAAAACTAAGAATATGTGTATAAATATTAAATATGTCTTGAATGAATATTAGAAAGTGATTAGTACATTTTTGGTTTAATTAAATTAAAAGTGGCTTAAGATTCCAAATGGGTGTAGAAAATGAGTCAACGTACATGTGCTAAAGTGTTAAAGAAGAAGGACGATACCAACTAATATTGTACTGCCTACTGAAAAAGAATAACGTCCAAGTGAAGAAAATAATAATATTAGCTAAAAAAATTACTGAGCCTCTAAATTTAAAATGATTGGGTTGGCATGAAATATATTTTAAAAATCTTATAAACGTAATTAAGTCTACGTTTTATTTGATTAATTAAGAAATGAAAATTGAAGGTATGTCTTCTTCCTCCTCCGATTGTAGTTGAAAGAAATGATGCATGAATGGGAGAAATAGAGCAAAAATTATAAAGCAATTATGGTAGTCGGTTTGTCTGTATAGACTTTTGAGGAGGAGGAGGAGGGCCCATTAATTTCAGCTTTATTTTTAGGGGCCCAAAAAATAATACTACTAGCCATATTTGTACTGTACTTAATTTATTTATGAGAAGAAAAATAAGAAGCATTCATTTTGACATGCAGGCTTTTCTTTTCCACTCCCAATTCTTTTGAGTCAACTTTTTTTCCTTTTTGATTTTCTTTTCTAATTTCTGCAATCACCATTTTTTTTTTATAAGAGCCACAGCTACATAATAAATTTTGAATAAATCCGCCTAAACATTATGAACATAACATAGAAATTAATGTCTGAATATGGTGTCAATATTAGAATATGACCGGTTGTTTATTCTACTTACTATGAAAGCTGTAGAATATAATGATAAACTCTTTTTTGAGCATTTTCTGTCATATACGTTAGCCTTATGGTGGCTAAGATTGTAAATTCCACATGTAAAAATAATTTTAGTTTTAATTTATAACAAAAATTCAAATTTTATAGACACAAATGAAGCATAAAAAAACAGTTAAATTGTTACGAACACAACAGAATTTCTTCAGTGAAAAAGCTGAATTTATATGCTCTTTATGTTGAAGATTGGAATAAAAAGAAAACCATTAAGGAAGGTAAATTTGGAGAAGTAAAAGCAGAAATTGACATATGGGGCATATGGGCAATAGGGAAACAAAGAATTCTTCAACTTTTATTTATAGATAGATGAGACGAGACGAGGGCTTTAACCTTCAAATATTATGTCTCAAAAAGCATAGATACCGTTTCCTCTTCCACCTTTTTTTTTGGACCTTAAAGATGGTGCATGCAAAATCCTATATTATAAAGTCACCACGTTCACAATTTATGTATACACATTCCTTTGGTCTAAATATTTATTTTTATTTAGCCCATTTCTCGAATTTATCTTTGCTTTTAAGGCAACATATATAGCTAACCATGATAAATGGAGATTTAATACCTAATATTTGTAACCCAATAAGTAGTTTAGTTGGTAATCACTTGGGCTGCTCACTAAATTTTTCATTTGCATTAGATAAAAATACTCTCTGATCGAGCGTCATTCTTCCGAATATTCAAAATGAATTTAGACACATTGTGGATTAATAAAAAATGTCTAATATTTGTATTTTTACTTATTTTTTGAAGCTTGTTTAATGAACTTATTTAATTGAAAGTGAACTACATTTAATTAATTAACATGCATATGTACTCATATTTTAATTTCACCTTTCTTACCTATATAAAAAGTAAATAAAACTTTTCTCGAAAGTAAATTAAATTAGTGCACTTATAAAGTTGCAATTATCATATAGGTATAAGTTGAAAAATGCATAACTAAAATCTTAATTATTAAACTGAAACATTAATTTTCCTATCTAAAAGATGATCAATGACCCATAGCCCCTTCCAAAAAGCCAGATTCCTTGATTTGATACCTACTACTTTTATTTTATTTATTTTTTATTAATTAATTTGATAGGTTTTACTTTAATATCTTATTTATTTTAATTAATTGAACACGTTCTTCTACTGGTCATCTATGGCCATTAAAATTTTTATTAGAGAATAACAGCAAAAAGCAACTCTGCACGTAGACCAATATTTTGACAGACTGATTATTCTGAAAATTATTTAATGGACTGACGATAATAATGCAATTGCAAGTTGAAAGGAATCTAAAAATCAATCAGTTAATAATAAAATGTCCCATAAAAAGAATGGAAAAGACTTATAAACTTTACAAATTCTATATGTTATTATAAGACAAATTCTTATTTTCTGATTTGAAATAAGAACCACATTCTTATATGATAAACTGTTTTAGACAAATACTGTAATTTCTTAATTAAAAAGAAAATAATTAGATTCTTTTCGATTAGAGGTTTGAATTTCGAATTCTAATAATGCTTAAACGTAATTAACTAAAAAATTTAAATTTAGATTGTTGTTTCGACAGCTGAGTCTTCTTATAAATTTTTTAAAAAAAGTAATTGGATTATGATTTTTTTTTTGGACTATAGTATTGAGAGATTCATGCATGCAAATCTTTAATATTCGGAGAAAACCCTAAAAATGAATATATTCTTTTAAGAAAGGAGTCAAAACCTGCTGGCTGCTGTCTTTGACATAACAGATAAGTTTATGAAGAAAATATATGCTGACAAGGAATTGCAAATATAAAATTGGAACTTTGTAGAACACAATCTTTTTTATTTTCCTGTAATCAAAGAGCACTTCCCAATCTTGTGTGCTAAATTATAATTATAGCTTCTCAGTTGGCATCGTCCGATGATGTTGAGATTTATTAGCAGCAGTTTATATATTTTAGCAGAAGTCAATGGTGTTCAATTCTTTGTTTTTCTTAATCACTTTTTAATTTTTCTAACCTTATCTTAAAACATAATTAGCTTTTGAAAGTGGTTTTGTTTTTTAATATAATATATTCTTTTCTTTTTACCATCCTTATTTTCGGTTTCTTTTATAAGGAAAGATGGCTTGACTTAAAACATTTTTTTTATCTAATTTATATCCTAATAAAATAAATCTTCATATGGTCAAATATAATCTCTTCATTATTCATACTTTTGGACTGCTTACAGACTACCTGAAAGAAATAACAGAATACCAATGTTGAATTTCAATTTCTACTTCTATCTTTCCTTCCATGGGAAAATTATTTTTTTAAAAAAAAAAATAAAATTCGTGCATTGATTTTTCATTAAATTAAATAAAGTATCGTAAAAGAAAATACAATTGTAATAATTTGAAAAAAAAAAGGAAAAGAGAAGCAAATTTATGTTAATGCATGGAGTTCGTAATTTTCTATATATAAAAAAAGGAGCGACAGTAAAATTATTATTGTAGTAACTGTGAAGAAAAGAAAACTAGTCTAGGGCGGTGTTTGGACACCGGTGGAATATTTTTAAAAAAAAAAAAGTTCATAAGCAAACAAGAGTTACTCTACTCAAAGGAGACATTTTGATTGGGCTCAGTCGGACACGGCCTCACGTAGGACTTTGAGGTCTGCACATGTATGCATACATAGCCTATGTAGGGCTTAGGCCGGCGGCCCTCTAGCCCACTAAGTTCGATTACATTTCCATGATGTTTGGAATTAGGATTTCCATTGGACGAACAATGGATTCATTTCATTCGTGCACAAAGTCAACAAAGACAACTAGTTTGTGGTAAGACCACACATCATTTAGTCTTTCCTTCAAAGATTTGCAAAATATTCTGTTTAACGGACAATAAACGTAGGCACTAAATCACTATTATCACAAAACTAAATCACTATTATCACAAAATAAACGCAAAGTCTAAATAATTTTTTTTTATATTTAAATTAAAATTTGTTTTAGTTCTTTTAGAGGTAATAGTCATTTTATGCCCATTTAACAACCCTTTTTAATGTATGAACTAAATAACTTATCGCAAATCGTAGGGATGAATAATTACTTTCAACCAAAAGGCAGAACTAACTAATTATTTTCCCAAATTTCAGCCGCTGAAAGAAAAAATTATTATTCTTGAAGAGATTTTTTTGTAAACACAGCAACAATTGATGGAGACAAATGATCAAACAGGTGGTGAACTGTCAATTTGAAAATTTTCAACTCAACTTCATCCACTGCTCCGCTCCTAAATTATTCAAAGTCCTCCAATAATATCTTTCTGTAAATTTTTGCAACTCGAAGGACAAAGGTGATTGAATAAGCAGCTCCAACACTGCAGTGGCAATTATCTGTAAAAAACAAAACTACAAAGTTTTAATTAATCAATTGATTTAGAATTGTTTTGAGTATTAAAAAAGCAAATGCAGCAGCACCTTATCACCATAGAAAATCTTAAATTTTTTTTATAAGCCTCCTTCCTTTGCTAGCATAGTATACTGCAACACTATCTGCTGCTACAAAACTGAATCTAAACATTTGCTGCAGGAATTACTGAATCTGCATCACTCAGATATTCTCCATACTTGCAAAACTAAGAATATTATCACTATCATTCATCTTTTTCATTAAAATAAAAATAGCAGAAGGATATGTAATTAAGGACTTAATTTTATAATAAACAAAGGGGACGAATTAGCATATTATTACATTACGAGGGACAAAATAATAATATTTTTCCCTTTTAATCGTATTCTGGAGATTAAAAATAGTACTTAAATACATACATCTAAATATTCTAAGATACAAGAACAAAGTTTCCCCAAGCTTTTAAAAAAGCACAACTATATACAAAAGCTTGAATAAGGTACATAAAAAGTTGAGAGCTTAAGCTCTCATTATCAAGCTCTTACTTAAAAGCAAAAGTTAGTCGAATCATGCATGGAGATGGACCTCACATCTCACTGGTCCATCAAGCTTTGTTGAGATTATTAAGAACAAAAGGGTACAACAGCCAACATTAATACAAAAACAAAACTAAATAGTACCTTCAAAAAGCCTCCTTACTTCAAAACATAAATTACTTTCTTAGGCCTCTATGGAACAACATCAGCAAGCATTTGCCCATTCGCTGTAGCTGCTTCTGGATGGTAATGGAGGATCTCCCTCCACATCATTTCCCTTATCATTTCTTCTCCTAAATCCTCGTCTATGTCGAGATCGATAGGAACCTGGGCTGGAGGATTGCTGTTCGGATCGTACAGTGGGGACATGTAAGGGTGTTGGAGTGCTTCTGTAACGGTTATTCTCTTTGATGGGTCAAAAACAAGCATTTTTGTCAGAAGATCAATCGCCAAAGGATGTGCATTAGGGTAAAGGCGAGTAAAGGCAGTTCCGGGGGAATATGGAAGTGATTTAATGTATTTCTTGGCCTTTGGATTATCAATAAATGCAAGATCCTCCTCCCTTTGGCTGCCAAGGATGTTGATAATAAGTTTAAGCTGGTTAAGACACTCTGTACCTGGAAAGATAGGTTTCCGTCCAAGAAGCTCTGCAAAGATACATCCGACTGACCAGACATCAATGGACGTCCCATAGTTATCACAGCAGAGCAACAGTTCAGGAGCTCGATACCAGCGAGTAACAACATACTCTGTCATGAACTGGTCTTTGCCATTGCTAGTACGTGCAAGCCCAAAATCACAAATTTTTAGATCACAGTTTGCGTTGATGAGTAGATTCCCGGGCTTCAAGTCACGATGGAGGATATTTGCTGAGTGAAGATACTTCAGACCCCGAAGGAGCTGCATCATGAAGTTTGAATTCATCAAGACTCAAAATGTTGATACTAAAGAAAACCAAAAGAAACAAGTAAGTGTTAAAGTGCATTCCTAATAATTAGGAAACTGTTCCAAGTCATGACTCCAGAAATATTTATGATAAGAAGGCTGAAGCATGGCAATAACAGTGCCAGCAATTCCTAATTAGTGGCTACAGAATAGGAATTTTCAAAGATTGCACATAGTTACAATATATTAGCACATCAATAGGTCTTCATTACCATAAAACAGGCTATTTGAGGCAAGAAAACAACGGCAGACATAGAATTTATCTATGGAAATATATATAGAGAGCCCTGGCAATTTCACCAATTACAGAAGAAGCAAAAAGACCTTGGGCAGTTAGGAATTCTGTGGAGGCCTCTTGAACACAAAAATGCTGATCATCACTTAGAAACAAATAAAGCTGCAAGCAATATAACATCTTAAATTTCAAAAAATGGGAATATGAAAAATAAACTAATATGTAATCTTCATTTTGGGAGTGAATGGAAGACCTAATGAATTCATTCCAATCTCAACCAAGCTAAACCACACACGGTAGATAGTTTATCAGTACAGAAAATCAATAGGTCTTATTTACATCCAAATGCCCATTTAAGATAGATAAGGCAATGGTAAAAGAAAAAATTTGAGACTTCAAATGTAGGTTCTACTTGATTATAATAAAAAGGAACAATGATATGAAGTATCAGAAGATTGTTTAAAGCAATAATCCAACTGATTTAAAACAGCATAAGACAGATTCCTAGAAGATTATTTAAAGTAATAATCCAACTGACCTAAAACAGCATAAGACAGATTCCTAGCACTTTAGGATAGTTAAACAGAATCCTACAAGGGAAATCCATCTTGAGCATGTTGCTCCCAATTCCCAATGCTCTATTGGATTTGTACCCTCCTAATTTCCTTTAGTTTAAGGTTAATAACTAATCAGAAAAGCCAACAGAAATCACTTAATTAATATATCACAAATCTCATCCCCAGCTTGAAAGGTGACTCGGGCATAAAAAACCAAAGACACTGGCATAATGAAGAGTGCTATCAACATTCAAAATCCAAAGCTTAAGCAACCCAATTCTGGGAATAACATTATTGGTACAAGAACATCGTAGATTTGAAACACCTTAATGTTGTATCCTGATTTTATCATGCAAGCTTTAACATCAAATTGTAGTGGCAATAATCAAGCTATTACTCAAAAACTGTTATGGCCAATATGGCAGGAAATAGGTAATTAAGAAACAAGTTGTTAGAGCAAGGCATCACAGTTCACAAACCAAAGGAAATTAATACCGTTGCTAGTTAAAATACAAACCCTATATCTAACAACTGAATCAACTGCTACTTGCAGTCTGTCACCAATCTACAGGACCAGTACAAGAAATTCCAGGGGTTCCCACATTGAAACAGTTTTAAAATAGTCCCATGGAAGAAGTTATCAACAAAAAGAAAAAGAAAATAAATCTCAACAATTTGTTTATTTTCACCTAATTAATTAATTTCTATTACCATACAGGTATAAATAACGTAAATAAATGGCCAAAGATTAACTTTAAAGAAAGTAAGCTCATATGCATTTAAAAAGCTAGATCCTTTTTAAATTCAGTTCTAAGTTCAGTTAAAAACATTGCTTCAACTAATAGGCTAAGTACCTGAAATAAGAAGTACTGACAATGATCATTAGTAAGCGCTTGAGAAGATTTAATGATTTGATGTAGATCTGTGTCCATGAGTTCATAGACGAGATAAACATCCTTGAAACTTCTTCTATGAATAGGCATCATTACATCCTTCAACTGAATGACATTCTCATGTCGAAGATGTCGAAGAAGCTTGAGTTCCCTTAAAGTTCTCAAAGCATCAACACGATTCTCAAAAGCATTATGTATTTTTTTGATTGCAACTTTCTCATTAGTTTCTTTATTCACAGAAGAGCAAACAATTCCATAGGCACCTCGGCCAATAGGTTTGATGGGAACATATTTTGTATCAATCTCGAACAAGGTCTGCCACATAGAATAGTAATGCTTCCCCTGATTTCTAACCCCATTTGGAGGCTCAACCGGAGTTGCCATTTCCTGCAAGTTAATAAAATCAAAATCAATGTTAAACACAAAAGCAATCTTCACTGTTCATGATAAATACAAACTGGGCATTCCTCAAAAAACCCAAAACTAACTAATTTCATCCTAATGTAGCAAGTGGATGCAAAAATATCACTGTCCAAATCAACGCCTAACTATCATATAAGATCTCTTTCAAAAACTATCATATAAGATCGATCAATTAAAAAGTCTTTGAATGGAGATTTTTCCAATCATTCATGCTTTGGTCAGAATCCACCATAAAAGAAGATGGATTTATACCTGTAAATTAATCAAATTTCCATAGTATTCTCGATGACTACAGTTTAAGGAACATAAAATTGAATTATTCCACGACTAAAAAACCAAAATAGGAAAAATCGTGAAAATTTCTGGAACAGGGAAAGGAAGAAACTTACCTTTGATCTTGTTGGGGGATTTTTTTTCCTTATCCAAAAAAAGGAACTTTACAATACCCTATCCACATCTGACTCATCCCCAAACTCTCATAAAGTCTCTACAATAAGACGAAAGCTTCTCCAATTTCTGAAAAAAATAAATATCCATAATTTAGTTTCCCCCAAAATTATAACAAATCTTCCATAATTGAATCAACCCAGCATTTGCTCTTCAAATTGGCGCCAGAATCGCATCTAGTCTCTAGCTTTCCGTGTAAAAACAAAAAAGATTTCCGGCTTGGTATTCGATCTGTTGTAGTGAAGTGTTTGTCAACGGTGAGTTCTATAAAATATCGCAGGTCGACCAAGATCCGTTATCTCGTCGCGATCAGAGTAATGTGCAAAAGGAAAAGACAAAAAATGGAAATTAAATTGAATTATTATAATATATATTATAATAACAATAATAAAGATTATGATGCTGTCAATAATAAATACTACATTTTTCTTGTTTATTGGTTTAGTTTTGCTGATATTTTAATTGAATTATTGCTTCTACGGATAATAATTTCCCAATTTTCCGTTTCGTTCAATCAGTAGCAGTGCATAAAAAACGACGTCGTTAAAGTACATACAAAGTGGAGTGGACTAACGGAAAGCATATTCTTCCCGGATTCCGAGAAGGAGAGAAAATAAACGGTGTTTTCGATGCAGTCAAAAGAATTTGCGTCCCGACCAATTAAAGATGAAGTGAAGGTCTTCATTAGTATTATTATTATTATTATTATTTGGTATAAACTTAATCATTATTATTATTGACTCATAATTACCTACGGTAAACAAATCCTTAACGGTGCCATGAATTTGCCATGTACTTATTATTCGAAAGGCTAAATAATGTTCAATTTGCCTCTATATTTTTATGTGATAATTCGCTAAGTTTTGAACACTTTTTTTTTTTATCAATTTGCCCCTAAATTTGAACAAAAATGATCAATTCAATTAATTTTAACTTTAATAATCTTTTTAAAAAAATATATCGCTAAAGGGTTGAATCAGTTGATTAAACTGTTTGAGCTTAATCAAGAGGTTGTAAGTTCGATATTTGTGAATGTAGCATCTTGATGATCAAAGGCGTCGAACTTAATAGTTCTTGTCATAACTCGATTCGGATTAATTTGAAACCGTTAAACAATTTTAAATGGAGTTATATTCTATTTAATTTTAAATAGAGTTATACCCTGAAACACTGCGTAAATAATCAATAATAGTTGTCATTTCTTTTGCTAAAAATAAGTATATTTTATTATGTTTATTTCTAAATTTATAGATAAATTAATATAAATTATAAATATTTACTTAGAACTGAAATTAAAGAATAAATAGCCATATGTTTATTTTGGTTAGTCGTTAAAATTTAACGTGGTTAAACAAGCCTTTTATTGGATATTATTAATATGTACACATCAAAGCATTTGTACTACACGTGTATTCATCAATATTGCAGGGTGTGTCTTACAAAATTTTGGATATTTAATATGTATTCATCATTTACGATTCCTCTTATACAAAAATTATTTATGTGTTATCATTTTACAACTCTTATAATAGTTGGAATTATATGTTTAAGTAGTAGTATATTCAATTGCAGGAATTTTATTTTATAATTTAAATTTTTTTAAAAGATCAATGAGGGAAATTGATTTTGGTGACTGAAATTTTAAAAGGGCAAACAAAGTTCATAATAAATTTTAAAATTTTTAATAGATAGTGTATATATACCTAAAAATAAAACATTCATCCTTATGCTAACTTATTAAAAAATAAAAGAGTGAAGCAAACTTATCTAAATAAATAACTTATATTTATACATTTTCCATTAAATTATATATATAACTTCAGTTTGATGGCCCTCCTTTCATCAGTTGGTGATTTCTACCAGTGGCCACATAGTGAAAAAAAAAAAAGCTATATAACTTTATTAAAATCTGTTTTATTTTGTATTACGAACATATTTGCAGTTGAATGTTTAATATATTTTAATAAAATTAGCAGACAACATATCCACAAAAATACATTGTGGATTAGTTTTAGATTAAAAAATTTTAGTTTAATCTTTACTTTAAAAGTTATATATGTCACAAAATATTATTGTTTCCTTCTCTTTGTGCGGCATTTAAATATTTAACCGGTCAAATATGAGTTTTTTTTTTTTTAATAAGTGTTTTGTTATAAATTTAAATTAAGATACCACCAGCGAAAATAATACTTATTGATTGAATTTGATGGTGGCGTTCAAGCATATGTATGCATTCATAAAAGGAAAATACCAGAAGTCACAAATCACAAGTTTCACGCAAAATTTGAGTCGGACTGTAGTAACTTAGTAAGCTGTTCAGTTGTCCACTTGTGCCCACGTGTCGCTTAGCATGGAAGTTTGACAGAAAAACCTTTAGCCGACTGCTCACCTACTAGAACAAACCGAACCCTTTCGGGTGGCTAGCCGCTTTTAGAACTATTACTGACGGTTTTGTATGATTTATAAAATTGGAGACTGATTATTGTTTCTATCAGGGTGGAATTACTTTGTAGTTTTGAGCTGCGATTGCAACCCTAAACATTTTAATAAAATTTTATTAGTCGATAATTGGCTAAGAGTTTTGTTGCTGTGCTGGAATTTGCCTTGCATACAAACTTAAGCAGCCCGATTTGATTCTGACCTAGAAAGAAGCTTGTATTTTTATTTGTTTTATCTAGTTATTAATTTTTGTCTATTTATTAATATCTGTTTGTTGAAATTATTCACTAGTTAGCAACCCCAAATTTTATGTTTTAAATGAGTTTTCGAATGATGCACGTTTTTTTTAACAGATGCCATGTACTTTTTTTTTAAAAAAAAAGTTGAGAATAGAAGAATAATTTTTACATTAAAAATATTTTTTAAAAAATAAAAATTAAATTTACAATGGATAAATTAATAACAGAATAAATAACTATTATTGTAAAAAAATTGACCAAATAATTACTTTCAACAAACAGAAAAACTAATTAATTTTCTTCCCGGTTAAAATTTAGATTATAAATTGGCAAGAAAGTTGGAAAGGGGGCAAATCGTACATCGTGTACAAGTTCAAGAGCTAAATTGGACGTCATTCCTTCTTAGTTCTTCCTATTTCATTACTTGTGCCGGTTTCAGTTCTGACATAGACCGCTCCCAAACGACGGTTCGGTTTGATTAACCTTAAAATCGCCGGACTACAGGTAAAATCAAACAAAGAAGTAAGTACAGAGAGAAAAAGAAAATTATCCACTTGAGGAAAAAAAGATGATCTCACAGTTCTTCGTGCTCTCTCAGAGGGGCGATAACATCGTCTTCCGCGACTGTAATTCTCTCCCTCCCTCTGTATTTTATTCCGAAAATCTTAATTATTAATGAGTTCCTAATTACGATTATCGATCGTTTTCAATGGTGCTTCACTTGATTGATATTTTGAAATTAAGATCATCTGTTTGTTTTGTATAGTAATTATTGATTAGTAAACTCTACTTACTGTTAGGATGTGATTCTGACGTTTTAGCCTTTGTCTTTGCATCTGAGAAGATGGTTACTTCGCACTTGCAGTTTAATGGTAGTGTAAATGTTAGCAATGTTAGGCATTACTTGCTGTTTAATTGTAGTTTAAATGTTGTGATTAGCAATGTGAGGCATTACTTGCTAAATTTGAATGGTATTAGTAAAATATTGTTTAGGAGATGAAGTTTATAATAAAGTTGTTAAAGCAATGCAGATCGTGGGGAAGTATCGAAAGCAAGTGCTGAAATATTTTTCCGTAAAGTTAAGTTTTGGAAAGAGGATGAAGGAGGGGATGCTCCACCTGTTTTTGTAGGTATTTCTTTATATGCTTGCATTTTTGGATGGGAATTGAATAGAGTTAACTTGTTATATCTATAATTAGTTTCTTGAATTTTGATTTTTTGCAAATATAGATGTCTCATATTTGTAATGCAAATTGCTTCCCTAAAATTGGTTAACATTTTTCTTATTGCTACTCAATGATTAGCTGCTAGTTTTTGCAAAGAAAGGGTGATAAATCTTGCTCTGTTAGCATGTTAACCTTCTCGGTGCTAGGAAAATTAATGTAGCTGTTCCACTAAATAAAGTTAAGTAGTGTAAATTTTAAACCCGAATGGAATTCGAGTGTCTACTGCTTGTCATTATGGTTAGTTTTTTTTGCTTATTGGATGTTCGTAACTTTCTAATATAAGTAATATGTACTGCAAATGGTATGCTTTGTGCAGTTGCTTCATTCTTCTTGTAATTGCATGTCGACTTGTGGAGAAAGTATAATAAGCTTGCAATTGAATGTAAACCTTCTTTCTCCAGCACATGCTGATATCACATATTTGTCACTGGTAGAATGTGGATGGCGTGAACTACTTTCATGTGAAGGTTGCCAGCTTGCTATTTGTTGCAACAACAAGGGCCAATGTCTCACCTTCACTTGTTTTGGAATTTCTTCAAAGAAATGCTCGTGTCATCAAAGATTACCTTGGAGTTCTCAGTGAAGAATCACTCCGGAAAAATTTTGTGCTTGTATATGAATTATTGGATGAGATTATTGTAAGTTCATATTTTTTGTTGTCTTTGGATGCCATTTGTTTGTTGAATGTTATTTTTGTGAGTTTCCTACCATTTTTTCTACATTACCTAAAAAGGATATTATTCATCAAGGTAGAACATATGGAATAAGAAGGATCCATGAATTGTTATACCCAGCTTTAAGCATAGTTGATTTCAGCTGCTTGCTGTACTGTCATCATGTTTGTTTTGTTTACTTGTTGATAATGATTGACACTCATTCCCATCAATTTTCATTTCCTTTAAGTTTGAAAAACATTTCAAATCCTTAAGAGCTGTCACCGATCAGATTGCTTGGGAATTCCTTTGTCGCTGAAAAGATGTAAATAAACGGAGTGGTCCTTTGCTTTATACTTATATTGATTCAAGACAAAAGATAGTTGAAACTTTTTATTGATAGAATTTTGTGACTCATCCATTTCCTTGTGTTTGGCATCTCCAGCAAAGTAGGGAAATTTTAACTAAAACACTGCATAGTATCAGTGTATGATATGTTGGAATTTTTCTACTAATAATTTTTAAAGGTTCTAACTTATTTGTGTATTTAGAATCTGATTTGTATAAATTCTCATTACAGGATTTTGGTTATGCACAAACAACATCAACTGAGCTACTGAAGTCCTATGTATTTAATGAGCCAATTATGGTGGATGCTGCAATTCTGCCAAACCTTGGCCCTGCTTCCCTCTTTGTGGTAATTATTTAAATAGTTTCATAATTTTCTTACTGCTTTTTATGCGTTCAATTGACTTTTCAACCTACTTGCTGCAGGAAGGGGCAAAGAGAATGCCTGGAACTGCTGTTACCAAATCTGTTGTTGCTAATGAACCTCATGGCAGGAAGAGGGATGAAATTTTTGTAGATGTGATCGAGAAAATGAGTGTTACATTCAGTTCTAGTGTGAGCATTTACAAGAAAATATAACTACTGAGCAAAAAATAAGTCGCTCATGATTAGTGATGCATTAGTTATACACACACATGAGGTTTTACATGCACCCATGTCTTCCTTCCCTACCTCCCTCACACCCATTCTGTATCATTTTCACTATTTCATTCTTTTTTGGCCTTTGTTAATTTAGTGATGATCATGCAGGGATACATACTTACTTCTGAGATCGATGGTACCATTCAAATGAAGAGTTATCTTACTGGCAACCCAGAAATTAGGCTTGCTCTAAATGATGACATAAGTATAGGAACAGGGGGAAGGTCAAGCTATGGTATTTCTATATAATATTTTTCTCACACCTTCCATACTTGGTGATGCTTTATGCTTCTTATGTTATGAAAAAATTGTAGGAAATCTTTCAAGTGGATACCAAATATCTTTGGTGTTTAATTTTTCTTTTTCTGCTGAGAAAACTAGGTTTCATATTCTCCTTTTTTTTTACCTTCGTCTGGTAATTGCCATTGATTGATTAAATGGTTCGCTGAGCCATACCTTAAAGAAGTTATATCTGTCATAAAATATAATATATAAACAAAGCCATCTGACTGAGTCATATAAAATCATGGTGATCTATCTATCTACCTGAAGTTGCGAGTTATTAGTTTCACATTATTGGTTGCTATTGGCAACAGTGAAGCTAAAACATTATTTGAATTTTCAATTCATACTTTTTTCTTATTTCTTAGGTATCATTTGGTAAGTCATAATTCAGCATAATTGTGATTATGTTGCATGATTTTCTTTGTAATTATAGTGTGCTAAACAATGCTTAGAGTATAGGACAGCACTAATTCAGTGAATTGTTTGCTAATGATGTGGTACTATTTTTCTTGTTTTTGATTTTCTTTCATATTTGTATGAAAAACTATTTGAGTTAAGTTTACAATAATTTCAAGCATTATTTTCTTTTCCTGTCTTCATTCTGTGAAAACAAAAAATTTACCAGTCGCTTCCGTGACTTGAAAATTGTTGTTCTGCTTTCTGAGACAGATTATATTAGTTCATCTGGAGCTGGGTCAGTGATTCTGGATAATTGTAACTTCCATGAATCTGTACATCTTGATAGCTTTGAAATCGATAGAGCTCTGACTATGGTGAGTATCAACGACAGGGGGTGCATATAGTACACACATGCCCACAAACACAAAGGACTTTCTGTTTTTTTCTTTTTTAACTCTTGTGCTTATTAAGCGTTTCTTCTCTTTGAAGGCTGCACCAGAAGGTGAATTTTCTGTCATGAACTACCGTATTTCTCAGGAGTTTAGACCTCCCTTCCGTATTAATGCATTAATTGAAGAAGTGGGACCTCTAAAGGTGACCTTCAGTTTTGTATATTCTAAGCTCTGCAGCCTGGATTTTACTAACCCTATCAATCAAAGGAAAAGAAATTTTTAGTCAAATCTAATCTCTCCTTGATTTTTGACTACTTTCATTCAGGCTGAAGTTATTATTAAATTGCGTGCTGAATTCTCGCCCAGTGTCACTGCAAATACCATACTTGTACAGATGCCACTGCCAGCATATACTAGCAGGTATTTCTTCCACACGCACTAAGCATAATGTGCTCAAGCAAAGGTATATCTGCTTTCACAAATCATCTATTCCTATGCCTGTATGGTTTCAAGGTTTTAATGATCATACAGTTTGGGTGAATAAATGACTTATTATGATTTCCCATCAGTTGCTGCTATTCAGCTCCATAGCCGTGTATGACAAATTGGAAGTTGTGTACTGGATGTGTATGATCCTTTCATGATAAATTGCAGTCAGTAAACACACTGAGATTAATAGATAAAAAAGAATGATCATAAATTGTTACATCGGTTGAATTGCACAAATCCTTGAGCAAACTCCATCTATGTTATCATCAATATACAATACTCATTTACTGGCAGTGTATTGCTAGCTACTCTCTTTTTCTCCTTTCTTAAAAAATAATTTCACATTGTCATCCTAGCTACTGTTTGATCATATTCAATTAAAGCAGTAAAAGATAATTATTTGAATCTGGCTAAGGCCACAAGTACTTTTAAATTTTTTTGTATTACTCCCTCCGATCCAAAATTGCAGTCCCTTTCTTTTTGGGCATCAATAGCAGTTTCATTTCCATAATTAGTTTTAAATATTATTCATCTTTCTGATTATATTCATTATTAAATGATAATGGCAATTAATGTTAATTCAAATTTTTTTTTATGTGTATTAAGACATTCAAATCATTTTATAAGGGGTACAATATGGAAAATAGAGGACAAAGTACAATTAAATTAGTTTAACTGTTTATTAGGAACTTGTTTGAAAATCAAATGGGTCTACGTTTTAGTACATTTTTGGGACAGATGAAATATTATTTTTTATGGTGTGGTTAGAATATGCAATATACATGGTTTTATGTGTCATTAATATGAACAACCATTAATAAACTTTATAGGTGATTCTTACATGGTATGGATGGCCTGAAATATCTACGAAACTTGCTGAGTTAGATCTAGTTGATACCTCTGATTACTCTGGTCGATATTCAGGGTTAGTTTTGAGTTGGAGTCTGGAGCTGTTGGAAACACCACTGACTTTAAGGAATCAACGAAAATAATTGAGTGGGGTTTGAAGAAGGTAATGCCAGATTTAAATATTCTCTATACTTTCTTATACTCCTAGAAGTTTGCTGCTCAAGTTAAATTCTTTCGAGTACTCTCTGCGATAAACGAATTATTAATAATAGATGCAATGCATTTTAGATCGTTGGCGGGGCAGAACATATGTTACGCTCGAGGCTGACATTTTCTCAAGAGATGCATGGTTAGAGATCGATGTTGATTTTGTATTTTATGTTTAATCTGCATATGGACACACATTCTGATTTTTTTTTTTTTTTATTGCAGGAAATATAACCAAGGAAGCTGGACCAGTTAGCATGAATTTTATTATTCCAATGTACAATGCCTCAAGGCTTCAGGTATGATACGGTTTAGCTGAGGATTTGACAAGACATGTTATGAAGCCAAAACAGTTTGCAGCTAACTATGCTGCTATTCATGCATCTCTTTTTTACTTTAGCAATTGAAATTATTTGTTACTCCTTAGGTTAATATTCATTTCTTGGATGCAGGTAAAGTACTTACAAATAGAGAAAAAGGCATCAAATTCAAATCCATATCGATGGGTGAGATACGTTACACAATCGAATTCTTACGTTGCTAGATTATGATGGATTCTGTTAACTAAATCAAATGACACAAAAGATGATAGTAGTAAACAAAAAATAAGAAATCTCAAGCAGAATAAATAAAAATTCCTTAGTTAAGTGTTTCTTTATTTAGTAAATTACCTCGTATATATGCGTGCTCTCTTTCCTATTCAGGTAAAAGTCATTTCAGACAAATATAATCTTTTACCAAAGTTCACACACAACTAATCTAACCATTTATTGGTCATGTTACATCTTTTACCGGTCATTTTATGATCTAAGGCATATATACCAATGGCATCAAAAGGATTTTGACAAGAACATGATTCTGCTTTTATCCCAAAGTTGAAAGATGTAAAAAAAGATTAAAAGTTTGGACGGCTTAATCTTTCGGTTAAGAGGTATCAAAACGCTCTTAAATAAATAAATATATATATAAGATTCTAGAAGGCTAAGCTAAAAAGATAATATTTATTGGTAATATTCTACTTAAAAGGGGACGATTAGAAGATATTGCTAATACTTAGAATTTTCTTTGACGTGAAATTTTTAATTCCAATCAATAATTAGGAACTTGATGCTGCTACCCATTTGCCTTGTTTCATACCATGTGTAATATTTCCATTTTTGAGCTCAAATTTTTAAAATTTTTATAGTGCTTAATTTTGGTATTTTTTGTCGACAAAATGAATCATATTTCAAGTTGATCGAAATTGGAAATCTGGTAAAGCATTTGGCTTTAAAATCATATTTCAGCTAAAAGATTTATATGAAACCAAGTAGAATAATAAAGCACTATACTTTTGATTAGTTTATAATTTATTGGAGAAGCCCCAATCAATATTGTTAGGCGGCTAAATATAATAAATGTATGCACGCTTGTTAGTACCTTTCTAAAATATAGAATTTTTATTTTTTATAACTTAGTTTTTAATTTGAGATTATTAATAAAATTCAATTTGTAACGTACATTTGTATATTTTTTCTTCAATTAAAAACGAGTTCTAATAAAATTTCTGGATTTTACCCGGTTGAAAATTGGATCCGTTATATGTTTGTATATATTTTTGTACTCTTTTTTTTTTTTTTTTATAAGAGTATTGAAAAACAGAAAACTTCAACTTAATATGTCAATAAAATAAATATTAAGAAAAGCAAACATTTTTTTATCAGAAATTCAGAAATATGTGAAATACAAAATGCTTAAGTTGCATAACATGGAATAATGAATATAATTATATTGAATTGATAACAAATAATTTGTTGTCTTTGTATAGATGAGTAAGTTCTGTTCGATAAAATTAACTTTTTTGGTCAGGTTTAATTGTTTAACACTTTATAAACTACTAACAGAGGTTATGTAGATTAATTTTTTTTATTTTATAATACTCTAACCTTTAAAGTTATCTAAAATGTTAGATTACCAAACATTATAAAAAATTTTAATGTTTTGACTAGTCAAATTATCAAACACTAAACTCTATAAAAAAATAATAAAATAAATGGGACATAAATAAATAATATTTTTTTAGAAAATAAAATAATTTTTTTAACTCTAAGCAATCGAGCTGAGATATAATTAAATAATATTTTTTAGAGAAAAATAATACATTTTTATTATTGAAAAAATTGAGCTCGAGATTATTTGCGTAATAATTATTTTTTAAAAATATGTCCAATTATTTCAATTATAGGCATGCAAAATCATATGTCAAAATAAAGTTCATAAAAATATCTATAGTGCTCTTTGGTTTAAATTTTTCATAAAATTTGTGATATTTTTATATTTTATTTATAAAGTTAATATATTTTTTATTTTACATATAATTTCAAGATTTTTTTAATTAATAATTTTAATAATCCGTTGGTTAGACAACAATTTAATCACAGCTCAGACTTTGAGAACATATTTGTAATATTTAATTAAGGTCGGCGATTTGATATAAATCTTGACTAGTTTTGTTGCTGTTTCTAACGAGGAAGATAAAATTTGGCTAATTGATTTTTAGCATTTTTCGGTCAAACCATGTTTCATCTGTAAAAACTAAGTTAATATTCTGATTTTTAATGACCAGCTATTCAATTTGGTATAAATTTTTTTGCTTCATTCCTTGTTTGAAATGAAAAATTAAATTTTTTATGGGAAATTTTATTTTTATCCTTTTGCTATTGATAAAGGAAAAATCGGCTATGAGTATCTAATTTTTACAAAGTAGATATCTTTTTTATACAAATTAAAGTTACGTAACTAAACATTACCAAAAGTTAGGGTACTAATACTAGAATAATAGTGGAAAATAAGTCGATATTTATGATGATATTTAGTAAATACTTAACTAAATTTTGTTGGTTGAGCCACGTTCCTTTTCATTGGTCCTTTAATAAAGCTAAAGGGATAATTATTAATCAATCATAGAATTTTTACAATTTTTTATTTATATTTTAATAGGAAATTAATAAATTATAATTACATTCACACATTTTCACTCAATAGACTATTTTGTCTATTTATTTTTTCGAATTAACTGTTTTGCTTATACCTTATATTATTTTGTGATTTCTTATTAGAAATGGTAATGAAAAATTAGATATTAATAATCTATGTCTTATCTGAATCATTGATTTGCTTTAATTATAAATATGATGTTATTTTTGTTTTAAAACAATAACAATATAATAAAAAAAATTAAACAACCAATCGGTTAATTGAATAATATTTTAATATTTTTGGTAAACATATATTAATTCAGTTAAAATAAATATCATATTTATAATGAGGACAAATAAACAATAATTAGTATATTTAGTTTAAAAGAGTTTACTTGGATTATTAATAGTCCATACTAAATTGTAAATGATACTAATCCAACATTGTCAAATATGATAAATTATTATTCAATTTAGTGATATTAAGATGTTCTTTTATTGATTTTTTTTTTAAAAAAAAAGTGAGTTTTTAGGTGGTAGTACAATTGTTATGATAATTATTATTATTTTGTTTGGTCTTGTTTGCAATGAAAACATCATACTAAAAACAAAGATGGGAGGAGAGAGATTTGCATACACCATACAAGGAATGATATATTTTGTGTAATGAAAATATTCTCTTGGAAATTCGTGCCTATCAGGGTTTTGCCAAATTAATTGTAACCTACTGTAAAAACTTTATTAACTTGGAAGAAGTAAACTTTTGTTCAAATATACCAAAATTTCACAAATCCTACTTTATCAACTTGTAAAAACTTTTGATGTTTTTGTTGGGTTTTCTTATTGTTGGTTTTAGTGTTGTGATTTAAAAAAAATATTAAGATAAATCGGACAAATTCTCTATAGAGATTGTGGAAATTTCTGCTCGCTTGCGCCACTTTTCCCACACGACGTGATTGTCCTTAGCATTTTGAAATTCATGTCTAGTTTCATCATCTTCCTCATGGGTTGGGGGAAATTCGACAAATGTTGTGAACATTTATGTCCAATTTCGCTGACGGATTGTGCAAATTGTGTGGAGGATTGTGAAAAAATCTGTCTTTTTCGGCCAGTTTTATTATAAATGCCTATTTTAAATTTTTTCTAATGTTTGTTAATGAAATACAGCATGTGTGGGCTACTACTTCTCATTTGAACGATCCTGATAAATAGATTTTACACTTGAATCCTTCACATAACATAAAAGGAGAATTGGAGGCCATTATTAGGTCTGAAAAAGAAATTGAAAGTGGTATTGTGATAAAAAAGAAATGAAAAAGACAGAAAATGGGATGATATATAAATGTGTACGGAAAAAGCTGAAGCAATATAAGCGAGAGTGAGCTTATAAAACCCATATCTATGCACACACACTCTCCTTAGCCTCTTCTCTTCTCCCTATAAAGGAATCTCTTTGTACCATTCACCAACTGTACATCTCTCTTTCTTTCCATTTTTCCAAATCCCCATTAAAAGAAACAAAAACCATGTTAGATTCCTCATTTTCTTCTCAACTTCCTGATTGTTTTTACCAATCCCACCCTGTTTTCGTCTCCCCTGTTAATCCTACCCCTACCCATTCTCTCTATCTTTCCAATCTCGATGATCAAAAGTTCCTTAGATTCTCCATTAAATATCTTTACCTTTTCAAGAAATCTGTTTCTTCAGATATCTTGAAATATTCTCTCTCCAAACTTCTTGTTCATTATTACCCATTAGCTGGAAGGTTAAGAATCAGTCGTGATGATGATCAGAAGCTTGAAGTTGATTGTAATGGTGAAGGTGCTCTTTTTGCTCAAGCTTTCTTGGACATTACTGCTGATCATTTTCTTGAACTTTCTAGCAAACCAAACAAGTCTTGGAGAAAATTGCTTTTTAGAGTTGAAGCTCAAAGCTTCTTGGATATTCCTCCTCTTGTAGTTCAGGTAACTCAAGTTTATAATTTTCCCCTTTTTTTTCAGTAAATTAATCAAGAATGAATAATTAATTAATCTTTAATCCCAATTAGATTAGTGTTTAAATACAAAAAAAAAAAAACCCTTTCAATCACCCCTATACTGGTAAAGTGATGTTGCCAAGCAACAAGCAAAGTTTGTATTGAAAGACCCTACTATCCTGACACAGATGCGGTAACGACGTCGTGTGTTGGTTTCTTCTACGACGACGTTTAGTCGGTCGAGTCTCCAACTAAATTCACGGAACCTGTTGGGTTGGTCAGTCACAATCTTCTTTTTCCCTTTCTCTTTTAAAACGAAAAAAAAGGACGAGGGTTCTTATGAAATGTCCGAATTGTCCCTGCCTAATTTATTCTCCTTGCTTCCTCCCTCGTCTTGCAGCTTTATTTAATTTTACAGAACTAGAGTATTTAAAAATCATTTTTTTGGGGGAAAAACAAATAAATTTTACTGTAATTTAAACCTTGATTGTTTTTCAATCACAATCCGAATTTTGTAAATGTAAAAAAAAAAAAATATATATATATATATATATATATATATCAATTTAAAGCGAACAAAAATAATATTATTAATTAGAAGATGGCGTACTTTTAGAATGAAAAATACGTAAGAGGACAGGACTTACATATTTATACGAGAAGAAGAATTATGAAAATGTTTTTCACAAATAAGTCCCAATTTACGATTTCCATTGCAGGTAACAAATCTACGGTGCGGAGGAATGATCCTATGCACCGCGATCAATCACTGTTTATGTGACGGCATAGGTACTTCTCAATTCTTACAAGCATGGGCCCATATCACAACAAAACCAAATCTCGATATTCCAATCTCACCATTCCATACCCGACACGTGTTAGAACCCCGAAATCCCCCACAAATAACCTTCCCGCATCCCGGTTATATCAGAAATGCCACTAATAATTTTATGGACAACGATGCCATTAGCCTTAACCATTATTTACAATCTCAGCCGTTGGTTCCTTCTTCTTTAACCTTCACCACATCTCATATCCTCCACCTCAAGAGACAGTGCATCCCTTCGCTAAAGTGCACCACTTTCGAAACATTGGCCTCGCACACGTGGCGATCTTGGGTTAAATCTTTGGACTTGCCTTCTTCGTTTAACGTCAAGCTTCTTTTCTCAGTTAACATCAGGAAAAAGTTAACGCCAACAATGCCACAAGGGTATTATGGGAATGGATTTGTGTTAGGATGTGCTCAGACGGCTGTTAAGGATTTGGTTAAGGGGAATTTACATCATGGGGTTAAGTTGGTTCAACAAGCTAAATCAAGTATAAATGATGAATATGTAAGGTCAATGATTGATTTGTTGGAGGACAAAACGGTCAAAACTGATCTTTCTGCTAGTTTGGTCATTTCACAATGGTCAAAGTTAGGATTGGAAGATTTAGAATTTGGAGAAGGTAAGCCATTGCATATGGGTCCTTTAACTAGTGATATTTACTGCTTGTTTTTACCGGTCATTGGTGACGTTGATGCGGTTACTGTTCTGGTGTCACTGCCGGAAAGTGTGATCGGAAAGTTTGAGTATTATATGAAAGGGGATTTTTGGGATAAAGAAGGAAATGGGTATCATGTGGAAGAAAATGGATTGATTTAGAGCCAAAGTATATTAATCATGTTAATATAGTATTGTATAATTATTCAACTAAATAAAAATGACGGTGGGTTTACTAGTTTAAATTTTCTTTTTTCAATCAATTATGTTTTAAAAAACATACTACCATTTTGCATCCTATTATAATTAATGATAATAAATAAAGTTAACAAATATAATTTAGAATTTTATATATAGTTGGCGAATTTTTTAAGAAATAAAAAGCAATGTCCACTGATTATAAACAATTACAAAAAGTCTTTTTAACGGCCCTTTCATCCAAAAATTTTCTTTGGTAACCTTTACACATCTCTTTTCTATTTATTTTTCATAAAATAATCTCATATTTAGTAGTTTTTAATATATATAATATTTTTCTCTTTTTTATAATGTTTTCCTTCTAAAAGAGTTATTTTCATTATATTTATAAGTGTTAAAAGTTTCATGAGAGTTTGTTTTTCTCATTTCACATGAGTTTAATTTTTTCATTTTATAAGAGATTTATATATATATTTTTTTAAGTTTTTATGTAAATTTTCATTTATAATTGAAAACAATGAATGAAAATTTTTTCTATTCTAAAAAAAATCACAATTTATATTTATATTTGTCAAATGTGTTAGAAATTATACATTTCTATAGATACTAAAAATCAAATAATATAAATATTTTTCATTGAAAAAATATCTGAATTTCTAAAAATGAATTCGCATATTATATTAAGACATTATAAACAAATTAAAAATATAAAAAGTTAACTAAAAATGGGAAATTATTGGGCAACACTGTGATTATATTTTGCAATATTGACTCATCAATTGATGTAATTAGACCACAAGAACTAAATTGGAATTTAGAAGTGTATTTGAGTGGAGGCATTGCTCATTTCCACCATTTGTGTTATATTTTCAATGTTTCCATCATCTATTCACGAATTTGCCAAATTCAACTTAATATAAGTATGTTTATTTCTTTATTTATTCTTTTCTTTAGAGATATTCTATGATTAAGAATCATACATATAATAATAAAATTTTGATATGCAAGTCACAAAATTTTAAATCAAATATAGATTTGAATTATGTATTATTGCTAATTATTCCTTTACGTTTATAGTACTTCACATGTAAGCAAATATGATTGTGTACATCTCCATGTAAACATCCATTGAATTTATTCTTAAAGATATCTCCATATAATTATAACTTAACTATATATTATATTATATTATATTATATTATATTATATTATATTATATTATATTATATTATATATATATATTTTATGTAATGTTTTGGAGTGTAATATTAACTTTTATTACTATCCTCCATTTTATGAAACATTGTCATTTTATAACGTCTAATTTGTTTTAAAATAAGTGTCACTATATATAATAAATGATATTTTTTTTCATTTTTGTCCTTCATATTTTATGTAAATTAATAAATAATTTTTCATAATATAATTTTAATATGAGAATAAAATGATCAATTTCTTACCCAATACACTTCTTCTTGAAAGTCACAAATTGATATATTATTTAAAAAAAATCGATAATATCAAATGACAATGGTAATACACTTTGCAATTTAAAAAATTGAATTTATCACTGAAAAATACCGTCCTATACTTACCTTATTGAGTTGGTATGACAGTCCATTAATAATTACAAATTCGAAATATCAGTTTTCATGACGATACATTAAACTATTATAAAAATATTTATAAAAACCAAAAATTACATATAAGTCGACAAAATTAAACATCCCATTTACAAATTATTCTCCATAGTTACCAAAGTTCCCTCGTGAAGCGGCAAAGCCAAAATTAATTTTTCCTAGAAAGTCGGTTAGCCGGAAAGTTCGTTTTGACTTATTGCCCTTTTTACATACAGATGTAGTTTTGAATCCCCATACATGATACCCAAAAACTTGTCACATAATTTTCAAATGGGTATCTGCAGAAAGAAAGAAAGAAGCTAAAAAGCCATAATTTAGTGAGGAAAGTCGTTTTCTAGGGTGACAGAAATTTGCTTTTGTTAGAAACAAGTGGAAAAAATTATATATTGCGTCTAGTTCATGGCATTGTGGAGTGGAAAGACTAGAGATTGCGATTGAGTACTTGCATATCCAAATGCCATGCGTAATTGTCGTTTTGGTCAAATGGGTCATGATCTCAAGTTAAAAGTTCAAAACGACTAATTTGTTTTGTCGTTCTGTAATTTGTCGCCCATTCTCTAGCTATTAATGATGAATCAACCATGTATATACCACCCAAAAGCTTTGTCCACTACCTAATTTTATTCAACTGTTCTAATCATTTTTTTTCCTGCCTACTTTGTGTGGTTTTAGTGATCATTTTAAATAAATATTTTTGTCATCTATTATTGATTTCAACACTATTATTATTAGTTTGTGACATGTCTAACACGAACATTGATTAGTTATTTTAAGTAGAGGGAAAGTTAGTGTTTTAAATTCACCCATAATTTGAATACGTAATTCTAAAAATATGAAAGTACTCTTAAAAAATTCTAAATATTTAAAAGGCTCACAAAAAACTAAATTACACGCTATATGATCAGCAAATTGATTATCACAAAGAATAAAGATAGTTCAAGACGTGAAATTTGTAAAATATAGTCTAATAAGTTGTTTGAAATTTAATAAAAACTATATATTTCAATTAAGCTTACATAGGACCGACATTATATTGACTAGCAACCTCCAAAATAAGCATAAATCTAACCCTTTTTATAATTTCATGAAAGGATCTCTTCTCTCTCTTTCTTTTCTTCTATTGCTTACTTTATTCCAATTTTTATTATAAAAAAAAAAAAGAAAAAAGAAAAGGAAGTCACACATGTGACCATCAAGAAAGGCGGTGTAATGTGCTGTACATATGTTTTATAGATTAAACAAATTACAATTCTTAGTTTAGTATCATTTCTTCACGTATTTTAGCCACTCATTATTTAATTTTATAATTATTAATTAATAATAAAATTAATTTTTTAAAAATATACAAAATTAATTATTAAAAATATAAAAAAATTAGTGTTACTTAATTATATAAGTAATTATGTAAAGAAAATTTTTCATATTAAAATAGAATTCTATATTCTAATGATTTAAATTTAATTAATTAATTATTATAAGTAACTATTATAATTAATTATTATAAGTGAATTAATATATAAGTAATTATTTATTTAATATATCTACATCATTTTTCTTATCCAACTGCCAAAAACAGGCGTAAAAGAAAGCAGCCATTTCTCTAATGTTTGCCTTGTTGATATAGAAAATGACGGATTTCAATTTTTATTTATCTTTTATTTGTTTTGTGGGTTTGATGAGTGAGTGGCATACCCATGTGCAGATTTGATGTTATCTTTAGATCTAACTGAGATTTTATCTTAAAGTGTTTGATCATTAGTAGTAGTCAATTACTCTTTGATTGATTAATAATAATTACAATTTCTTTTGCCCATTAAGCTTGGATTAACTAGTAAACTAACTTCTTTATTTGGTTGAGTTTAAATCGAACGTGGTGCTTTATGATGTATGCATGGAAATAGAAGAAAGTTCTTAATGGCTAATCATAACAAGAACTAATCGAAATTAGTTATTAATTAGTAGATTTTTTTTTTTTTAAAAAGAAGTTGATGTTTTAGTACATTATTATATTATGCTAATGTTAATTAGGCAAGTAGGCCACTTAATAGGTTACTTTTTAGACCAACATGACAGATGGTGCTTTGCTTTCTATATTTAAAAAAAAAAAATGTATAGGATTCCTACTACCATTACTCTATAGTTGGTCCCCATTTTGTAATTGGCATAATGTTCAAAATGACCCCTTAATTTGGTCTCGAGATTCAAAATGCCCCAAAGTAAACTTTTGTTGCAATTACCATTGGTTTTGGGCAGAAATTGACAAACACCCATATGCTAATTTCAATCAAGTATTAAGAAAAATATTTATATACACTTTCATCACTACATTTTGATAAGTTGTGTAAAAAGAAAAAGATCTAGATAAAAGATGACTTTGAATTTTCTTTTTAAAAATGCTTTTTTTCGAAAGAAAGAGCTTCAAAATTTCTACTTTTATATATGAATTTTTTCAAATCTTGCTTAGATTTGAATTTAGTGATGAAATAATGTATGGAAAAAAGAAGAAAAATTGACATATATGAGGAAATCGTGTAAAATTTTATCTTTCAATTTATTGTTGACTGCATGGTTGTTAAATTACATGCCTAAGGTTGAGGGGTTGATTGTATAAAAAGTTAATTTTGGGTTGAAATAAATATTAGTACCAATTTTTAGGGGGGAATTGAACTTTTTTTTTTCCTATATCTACCTTGTATTAAGCTTCATCCCTTTTTTTATAAAAATTTTTCTTACTTTTCAGTGACAGCCGTAAAAAGTAATAAAAAGACCAAATACACTTAATGTATTAAACTTTAAATAAATATTTATTCTATGTTATTGTATACATACTCTTTCTTTTGCTTAGTTAATTAGATTTATAAAAGTTAGAATTGATTAAATGGAATATTGGAGTCTTATCCAGCCTAAAAAAAAAAAGAAAAAGAAACCCATCTCAGATGATTAAATTGACTTAGGTTATATTACAATTGGATTTGGCAATTGACTCTTGAAGAATAATTCCGAAAACATCAAATATTACATTAAACATATACAATGGAGATCCACATATTACAGTATTTGATGGTGCATGACGTTACATTTTATGAATAATTATCAACCCTCTATTTCACAATTTACCTATATGATTGGAGTGATTCCACGCAACAACCAACTATAAAACCATATGTATATATATTTTTATATGGATTAATCGTATAAATTTTTTTTTTAATTACGTAATCAGAATAACCACACTTTTGATTAAGAAAATGCTATCATAAACTGGGAAAATGACAAATGATAAGTTTAAGCAATATATTTATTTCGATTCAATATATATATATATTATTTATTGTATCTGAAACTGATAACGATTGAATAGGGTAATTGTGGACGAGATACAATGAAAAAAGAATTGATTGATTTCTCCAATTTTAGAGTGCAAATTAGGATTAAAAAAATTAAAAGAGAGAAATTGAACATTACATACAAGTTCAAGGGGCAAATTGAACATCATCCTAAGACTAAATATTGTAAAATTATGTCTAATTTTTAAGGTTACAAATACTTAAAATAATATTTTGATTAGCTTTGTATATATTTTATTGATTGTGAAATTGTAGATCACTGATCGGTGGTGCTAGCAGCAACATTTGGCTAGTAGAGCTTGCCACAAATCCAAACTCTAAAACTTCGCCACAGATCGATTTAGAACAATTCGGCTAACACATATATATATTGAAATTAAAAAAATATTTGAATCGAATAATTCACTAGCGGTTCAAACTATTTTAGTATGCTGACATTTAACAACAGTTTTAATTTAAAAAATTCATTCATTTTGAATTGAACTATTACATAGACAATTTTGCTAAATTCAAGGGGATTTTAGTTTATTGATAAGTTGGACTCAATTCAAAACTGTTAGTTCAAATGGTACCGAAAGTAAAACTTGTAATTTTTGAAGGATAATTGCAATTTTTTATAAAACACTAGGGCTGTATGATTCCGGTTTTGAGTTGGTTTCTGTCAGGGATCAGAACCAGAACCATTTGGACGGTTCCTTGAAATTTAGAACCAAAAGTAGACCAATTATTTGGTTCGATTTTTATTTTTTAATTTTGATTTTGGTTTGATTTAGTTTTGGCTGCAAACATTTATAGAAAAAGGAAAGACTGATTGATTAAATACAATCGAAATTTAGTCATCATAAATTAATGTCTAAATTGAAATGATATATTAACTAAGAATAGAAATTTGAAGAAACAAATACAAAATGACGTGGACTCGAAACTGTAACCCATATACACATACATACTGAAGTGTGTCGGCGGCCGGCCTCTATTATATGCATGTATTAAGTGAAAAAACATAAAGATTCTTGGTCTCTTCTTGGACATGACAATATCTCAAAAAAATTAGAAGAAAAAAGTCTTTTTTAAAAATAAAAAAAATTAAAAATAAGGTAGACAACTCAAAGAATCTTGTTGTGAGTTGTGGCACATCTTGTGATGTACGTTGTACAATTTCTCATCTCTTTCTTCGTTCATTGTACAATTTTTCAAAAATGAAAGATGCACCTCCTTTCTATTCCCTATTCTTTGTTTCTGTCCTTTAAGACCTTATTACTTAATAAATAAGTTGTCCTTCACCAGCTATTCGAATTTCTTGATAAATTTTTGTACTAATATTTTGAATTTTTATTATCCTTCTTGCATATTTAACTGTACATGAAAACCAATCTTTTGAAATTCTTATTTTTTTTTCTAAATTTATAATCATACTTATTCTTTCTATGTACGAAGATTAACCTTTCAAATCTTATGACCATTCTTTCTAACAATACTTAAATAATATGAAAATTAATTTATTAGAGTTGTCTTCCGCATGAATGCTTCCTGTCCATGAAGTTTAATCTCTCAAAATTCATGTTTGTTCTTTCCTACAATTACTTTTGTGAAGACTACAATTTGTCTTTCCACTGTGGCTAACTAAATTTGCTCTTGCACTTCATTCCTTTCCTGCCGTTCAATTTTAAACTTCTCACTTCTCAATTCTCTAGTTTTATTGCAGTCCAAATGAGCCCATCAGGCCCAAAAAGCCCATATTATTCATATTTAGCTCGGCCCATTTTATTAACCATAGAAACCCGAAACCACTTATATCAACAATATAAGCGAGTATAATGAACGCGCGGTTGCCTAAAATATCCAGACGGCTAGAATAATATCTAGACTAGAGTCAACTCAACGACCGACATTAACTGACTTCCAAACGGTAACAGGCTGGTTTTCCGTTTTCTCAGTTTGGTCTGTTAGGTTCTCTCTCGTATATTCGCTCCTTGCTACCGTTAAGTTTAGGTGCGTTCTTTTTCCTCTTCTTTTCCCATTCTCTCCTTCCTGTGCCTTCATTGCCTGCGGATTTTATCGCAAACAGAACAGAATTAGGTTAGGCGAATCCTGCGGTTTCTTCCTTTAGGTATGTATTATTGAATTTATGAGAATGCTTAATTTTGTTTTTTTTTTTTAGATTTTGTTTTTTGCTTAAAAATTGTGTAATTTGAAAGATCAATTGAATACAGGAGAATTTGTTCTTGAGCTTTGATGAATTTTTATGCTTATCGAAGCTCTTCAGACCAGGAATTCTGTAGTTGAATTATATGTCGATTTTGATCCTGTTCTTGTTCTAGGGATCGTGTTCATCTATGTTTCTCATGCACAGTGATTTTGAAACGTTTATAGGATTATGATCAGGCAACCCATGTTTACAATTTTATATTTATTGGTGGATAGATCAGGCAAGCCATGTTTGGTATCCTGTTGTTTTTTCTGTATTCTGATTCTTCCGGCTGTAATTTAGATATTAAATGTCACTGTAAGCATTTTGTATTCCCTTTTGTTTTTATTCCTTGTGAACCTATAATTTAAAAGATTATCAACTTTAATGTGGTAGTTTTGTGTGCAGAAAATTTGTTGAATTTCAAAGATTATGCATTTTGTATTCCCTTTTGTATTTATTTCCTTATTAACCTATCAGCTCAAATATTATCAAATTTAATGTTGTAGTTTTGTGTGCAGGAAATTTGTTTGATCTCAAAGGACTCTCTTAGCTAAAGCTTTTTGAGCTATTAATCTTTAAGAGAAGTTGAGAATGGCAGTCTGGACGCAAGGAGTTCCATCTCGACAGGGTGTTGCAACTGGTATGCACTTATTAGAAGAAAACCCTAAATGTGGTACCCCCAATTGGTACTTCAGTAGGAATGAAATCCACGATTGTTCCCCTTCTAGAAAGGATGGAATTGATTTCATGAAGGAGTGCGAGTTACAAAAGTGGTACTGCTCATTTATTTGTGATCTTGGGAAGACACTTAAAGTGTAAGCTTAAGATATTGCTTATATTACTAATGTTATTGCTGTGTACTAGTTTTTGAGTCTCATTATATCATTTGCACTCTGGTTCAGTGCTATCATTTCTCTGCCATCCATTCCTACATTCATAACTACCTGGTTATAGTTATTTCCTTCAACTTTTAGTTTGTAGACGTTTTTTAATTTATATTCTTGTTAATTTTTCAACAAAGCCTGTGGATTGATGAACTCATACAACATTCCTGCCAGTAGGTTGGATTTATTGACATTGTTCCCACCGTTGCCACAATGAAAATGTATACTTCTGTCTATAAAATAGCTATAATGCATTACCTTTTATCAGATACGTACTATACTAAAGCACCCACTTGTAGGGTATATTGCAGATGATTGGCTGACTCTCTTTCTTCTTTGTCTGATTATATTTCTCATGATCATTTTTACCTGATTAAACCTGCAGGCATGATTGTTTAATGTATACCTCTAAGTTTGACATTGGTTGCGAATCTCGTCAGCCACCATATCTGAAGTCATCTTTTAGCAAATTCTAAAAATGTGATATCTGAGAGAGAATCAACTTATCTTTTAAAATGATAGATGTGCAAACATCAAATATTTTCAATGGTGACCCTTGAGAAAAGATCTTAAGAATATTGCTGTATGGCTGTCTAGCTGTGATCTTGTCCATATTATGCTGCACTTTCCATGGAGTAGAAAATTTTTTCCTTGTTGTTTTTGGCATCACACATTCACCTGGATGGTGATCAATGATGTCTGCCTTTCAGACCTCAGGTGACAATAGCCTGTGCGTTGATGTTATGCCACCGGTTTTACATGCGTCAATCTCACGCGAAGAATGATTGGCAGGTATTCATCACATCCTTTTTCTGTACTTCATTTCATTTTCCTTGGCAATTAAGTTGTAGCTTGCGTCTATTATTTTCTGTGATGTTATTTGAATGTTTTGTAATTAATACTACAATCCAATGTTAAAGTTCTTGTAAACATGTACATGTGATGTTTGATTCATTTAAATTGAAATCAAGGTTGCTGCTGTATGCTTGCGTTGTTAACTTAGTTGAATCTTCATTCTACTGTTTCAAGGGTGTTGATTTCTATAAAATGCTTAGGAATCTTTTATTCAACTGCTGAGCCCATGCAATTTCAGTCTAGTTTTATAAGCTTTTGTTCTGATTACTTAAATAGGATACATTCTCAGTATCTGTGCCCCTTTGACCTGTTTGTTAATGGACATTCTACTGGTTTGTATTATTTGTTGTTCATGTATTGACAGCAGAAATTTGCAGATAATTGCAACTGCAAGCATCTTTCTCGCTTGCAAAATAGAAGAAACCCCACGCTCATTGAGAGATGTTGTTGTCATGGCTTATAAGATGATGCACAAATGTGATCCTTCAGCCCAACAAAGAATCCGAAAAATAGTAAACTCCTATGACCATATTTCTTGCTTTCTTATGTAACACTTGTTGATTCCTCTCTTTCTTGCTTGCTTATATAAGACCATTATATTCTAGGAATTTTGTAATCAGCAGAAGGAAATGATCACAACTGGAGAGAAGCTATTGTTGGTGACTATTGCATTTGATTTTGATATCCGACTCCCTTACAGGCCGCTTGTTGACGCTTTAAAGAAATTGCAAATAGGATCAGATCTTGCAAGAGTAGCATGGAATTTTATCAATGACTGGTTAGTGCTTTATTCTTGTATGTAGCCCAGTATAGATTTAAACGGAATGTCTTTGAACAATCAAATCATTTCTGTGAATGGAATTTCCAGGCTCTGTACAACATTGTGCTTGCGGTACAAACCACATTACATTGCAGCTGGTTCGTTGTTCCTTGCTGCCAAGCTTCAGAAAGTAAAACTTCCTACAGAAAAGGGGAAGATTTGGTGGCAGCAGTTTGATATCTCACCTAAACAATTAGAAGGTATATTGGTGCGCTTTACCTCCAGTTAGGTCATCAGAATCCGGGTTGGGTTAGAAATTTCTGGTTAATAAGGTTATAATGGATATTGAAAGAGGTTATATAAAGTTCCTAAAATTGTACAATCTGGAATATGTTCATAGTATTGAAAATTATATACCTTAACCTTCATAATCACATTTTTTTAAATGTTCTATATTTTCTTTATGTGATGTCTTTTGCTGTTGCTCATCTTTGCTCTTTTCATAAATTATTTCAGAGGTCATCCAAGAGATGGTCAGGTTGCTGGAGCAAGACAAGAAACGAGCTCAGCCTGCACAACATGGAATAGACACTCAGTCTACAGCTTCAGGTGGAAATGGCATCACCAGCAGCGCACAATCAACAATTTCAAGCATATCAAACACCAGTTTACATTCAAGTGCTGGAACTTTCAAAGAATGTCAAGTCTTGGGCAAGAGAAACATCCGTGTGAAGGAAGATTTACCATGTCAAACAAGCGAGAGTAGTGGTGTAAGCAGTATTGTGGACGATTGTGATGGCGAGAGTCAATTGGATATGAATCGAAAACATAGCTATTCTTATAGTAACATCCATGCTAACCAGATTGGAGATGAACCATTGAAGAAAAGGAAATGTCTAGCTTAACCATTAACTGATGAGGCGGATAGTGAAATTGACATGGATCTGCTGGGGAATGGCTGCTGCCAAAATTGGTCTAGTAACTGGGTTGCCTACCAATAAATAGAATTATTCTCAACATCTTCAAGTTTCAAGACCAACATTTTTTTCCAATATTGGAAGTCTTTTTATACAATATTTTACAAGAACAGTGGACTCATAGATTTGCAGTTGTATTTTATGTACACTTTTTTTTAGAAAAGTGAATCTTTTTGTATATGAAATTAAGAATTGGTTGTTATGCCCTTTTCCGGGAAATGCAATTACGATCCAGATTCCTGGTTGTCAGTGTCATTTTGACATCATTCGCAGAAACTATATGCTATTTCTCTGATGAACTAAGTGCTATTGGTTAGAAGTTGCCATAGTTGATGCCTCGTTTCCGTCATTCTTCGTCCAGTTGATGCCTCGACTTCTCCTCCGTTCAATCCAGTCGACAGATAGAGTTTCCGGTGGTTGGATGATATTGCTTCAATTTGGTTGTGTTAGATTTCATTGTTTTTCCGTTTGGATCTCGAAACTTTTTTTTTTACCTTAAATTATTAATGAACTCAGCAGGTCTTAGATGTCAAAAAACGGTCTTTTGGCTAATATGTTTTAAAATGGGGGTTAAATTTATTTATAAGTCCAGATCTCGAGTCGGGTCAAGCTTGCCCATTCAATCCTGGTTTGCATCAGATGGATGGAAGTTGTAGGCACTAGGCAGGTCCTCAGGATTGGAACTGTAAATCCCATTTTACTCGAAAAAAAAAATCAGACGACTAATCTAAGCTATGTTTCATTGTTACCGTACTAATCAATGAACTTTTACTTTTCCAATTTATTTTTCTTTAAATGAGAATGTTTTATATATTAGATGAATCTAAATAAATTACTTCAATTTGAAGGTACAATACCTCATTCTATACAATCGGCACCCTCCGTGATAATATTTGCTAATATAAATGATAGTACTTGCTAATGTATTAAAACACTAATTAGCTGATCGGTTAACAAAACAACTATTCTCTTAGGTTAGTGATAATAATAAAACCAAAATAAGAATTATCAAATTTAATTCGTTAATTGCTTGTACCACGAAAAAGGGAATCTGTTTCCAAAGTAAATGAAGCATGAGGAAATTGAAGCATGGTCCAGCTAAGAGCTTCCTTCACACACAAGGCTTCGGCCATGAGTGCATTTGGAATACCACCCACAGTAAAAGCTTTGCCACCCATATTCTAGCAGCATCATCACGTACTATCTATGATAAACCTGCTACTTGTGACTCCCATTTATAACTAGCATCTGTATTAATTTTCAAATATCCGATCCGGGGCAATGCTGGACTGCTACAGAAATCTTCTTCAATTCTTGCGCCTTCTGCCAGTCAAAAAGAACATTTGCTCTATGAAAAATTGCAGCAGCTGTCAACCATTTTTGATTCCATACAATCTCATTTCTATCATACCAAAGTTGCAAAACCGAAACAGCAAGAGGGCAAGACAAAAAGCAATGATAAATTGTCTCAAACTCAGAACCACAAATTGGGCGCATAGGATTCACATCCACTCTTCTTCGTTGTAAATTAATCATTACTGGCAGGATACCACTAATTAACCGCCACATGAATTTAGCTACGTTAGGTGGAATTTGAGCCTTCCAAATCCATTTCGATATCTCCTCAGTACCATTGTTTACTGTAACATCAGCCATCAACATACGATACCCGCTCCTAATCGTATAACCTCCTCTATCTAGGCTCCCACCACCACATCACACATCATCCTCAGCTCTATCTGATATAGCTATACTATGAATAAGTCTCATTTCCAGTTCTGAAAATAAATTCAATAATAGCTCCTCATCCCAATGTGTTCGAAATAAGTCAGCTACCACCATGTCATCCGTACCTGAGTTATTTTCAGAAACAATAAATGGGTTATCAGGATTAGCCATTAGGCAACCATGGCGAGGCAAAAACATCAGTACCCAAGCCATTACCTATCGCCTAATACACCCCTTACGTCATAACTCCTGACATTCAAGTACACTACTCCATAAATAACTTGGGTTAGCACTCAGTTCAGCAAACAAAAAAGACGAATCTTTAAAATAACGAGCCTCATAAAGCCGAGTTACCAAAGCTTCAGGTTCAGACAAAAACTTTTAGCCTTGCTTAGCAATCATTGTTGGTATATTGAAATGATAGAATGATCAAAGCCAAGTCCACCTTTATCCTTTTCGAGAACCATTTTATCCCAGCTTTGCCAATGAATACCAGCTGCACTATCAACCAACGACCTCCACCAAAACTTGTTCATAGCCCGCTCAATAGTCTGAATAATTTTCCGAGGCAACATGAAAACCTGCATTAAATAAGTCGGCATCACTTGAACAAAATCTACGTACCCGCTCTTGACAAAAGTGAGCCTTTCCACCCTTGAAGTCTCTTCCATACTCTACCGCACACAAAATCAAATGCTGCCTTTTTACTCATTCCCACCACAGTCAAGGCAAATCTAAATATTTGTCAAATTCAGTTACCGATTCAACATTCAGCACATTAGAAACAGCCTGCTTGTCTTCATCATTTGTATTCGGGCTAAAACAAATGGATGATTTCAAACAATTAACCTGTTGACCTGAAGCCTGCTGACATAACCACGAACAATGCTTAATAACAAAAGCTTCCTGTACGATTGCATTGAAATAAAAAATTGCATCATCTGTATAACCACAAACAGGCTTCTTCTTCTTTGGAATTAGTATAATATTTGTACGATTCCCACCAGGCAAATCGGTATTATTATTCAAACAGCCTAAGCAAGCACTACATACCTTTTCCCCCACTATATTCCTAAAAGACTGAAAAAATGCAGGATTGAGACCATCAGGACCACGAGTCTTTTCAGGATGCATACTGAAAACAGCTTCCTTAACTTCGGCCATGTGAACAGTTTTAACAGCTCATTATTCTGATCTTGCGAAATTCTCGGCTCGATAACCTGTAGGACTGGCTCAATATTGCCTTGCTGAGATTGAAACAAAGTATTATAAATAATTCAAAATTAGATTTTCTAGCCCGTTATCCCAACTAACCTATTCACCCGCACAATTTCTTAATTGCAAAATACTATTCTTTTTACACCTCCTTGAAGCCATGGTATGGAAATAGTGAGTATTGGAATCACCGTCCTTTAGCCATAACTGACGAGATCTTTGTTTCTAATATATTTCTTGCTGGCTCAAAATCACACCATAAGCTTCACTAGCTGTTCAACAAAACGCAACTGATTGTTGATCCCGATTCTGCTTCAAACGTGCTATCTGCCAATCACACACCAAGGAAGAGAAGATCGATTGCATAGAGATTCTAGAAGAGCCCAAGAAGCTCTACGATTATGTCTTTGAGGATACCATAAAATCCAGTCAATCTATATGGGTTAGTACCATCAATGTAGACAACAACATCAATATAATTTTTATTAAAACTAATAATACGACAAGCATCCTTTTCCTTCCAAAACAAAATAGACCACCACTATGACCCTGTGGATTCAAAACAAACGAGCTTGCCATCCCCAAGCTATTTTTAGTAACATCTACTTGACTCCTACTAAGAATAGACTCCGTAACAAAAACTAAATTGGGCTTATTATCCATTACAAGATCCACCAATTCTTGATTCGTCTCAGGGTTGCCCAGACCGCGACAATTCCAGCTTAAAATACTCATTGTGTTGGGCGGGTTTGGAACTCGGAACTCCCCTGTTGCCCCTTTTTTGGATTAGGACATCTAATAAATCACAACCATCATCCATATACCCTCAGTATTTATTGCTGTAACATTAGTAGTATTCTCTCCCTGGACTCTTCTCTTTTGACGTCCCCAATATTTAACCGTTCACACTCAGGATTATCAAATTTATCCATAGTTTCCTTATCATTAGCTTTGGAATTTGAACCTCCCTGGGACTCCGCATGAGAATCCCCTGAGTGGCTGTCATCATCCATCGAAAATGGAGCTTCCTTACTTGCCTTGCTACCACTTGTCCGAACATCCTCCTCCGACAGCAACCATTTATCACCGGTCCCAGTAGTCCGGCCAGTCTCAGCTCTCAACCAAGGACCATAGGCAAACTGGTCCTACAGTAATGTTAGGGTAATCCATTAACTTGGAGCAGAATCTGTCCGAGTGACTCAGCATGCCACAGAAGTAGCAGAAAGTACCAAGTCGTTCATATTTGAAATTAACCCAAACCCAGGTTCCAGTAGACGACTTCATTTGAATTTTGCGTTTCAATGGTTTGTTAACATCCATTGGAACTCTAATTCTCATACTAAAGTGAAATTACGAGAATCCGCTTCCACATAACCACCCATAAAATCACCAACACCTTTAAAAGCACATTCTGTTTTAGAACCCGGCGGATAATCATGAAGCTGGAACCTAAAATTCACCTTATTCAGTTCAACATTTCTAGGATTCATGCCAGGCTCAACTTGCCTTACAACAATCAGATTCTGAGAAAAATTCCATGGTCTTCCACCAAGAACTCTATTCATGTCTGCTACATCCATAAACTGGATGACAAAAGCGTTATTACCCAGATCACACGTCAACATTCTTTTCATTGGACGCCATACTGCAGCTACGGTATTCTTAAAAGTCATAAACTTAATCGGTTTATCCATTAACAGTCTACCAGCCACGCAATAAAGCTGCTCCACCACCCCACGGTCTGCTCCACCATTATCATTATCCTCGGCAAAATCAAGCCTACCTCCTTGTTCCTCCAAATTTAAAGTTGCTTAAATGTCACCAGCTACACAGAATCTTGGTTGGTATCCCCCATTGAAATAAAAAACGTAACCAAATCAATGAATATAAGAAAGAATAAATTGATCATAGTGAAAACTTGTAACAAAAAAAAAAAAAAAGCAATTTAATATATCGTCTAATAAGCAAATCTTTTATTTACTTCATTAACTTTACCATTTAAACTTTTGACACAAATCGGACAATTCATATGTAAATCAATTGTTTACAATAATAATACAAAAAATAATATACCAGTAAGCAAATTAAACTAATTAATTAAATTTCCCACCAGACAAGCCTAAAAGTATATATGTAAGCATATTGAATATTATTGGTAATTGATATTTATATAAAGTAATAACGTTTAATACGTCAAAAGACAACTCAATAATCTAAAAAAATGTAAGCAAATTAAAACTAAATCTTCCACTAGACTTGCCTAAAAAAAGCGAATAAATATACACGTAAAGCTAATAAAGTTGAAAAGATTATATAATACAAGGACATAGACAAGAATGTGTGGGGGTTGAAGTGGGGATCATTTTATTTTAATTAATAATAAGCAAGAAGAATGGTGCGATGGAGTTTGGCAGAGAAATAAATAATGAAACCCTAATTGTACATAATAATAATGTATTAGAGAAAGATAAGAAAAAAGAATAACATTAAATAAGGTCATTAACAAGTAATAAGCCATTTGAGAATTTATGTTGAAAATTTATTGTATGCAGCTATTCCAGTTCAAAGATTCATCTACCATTATTTTCGTTAAAAGATTCATCTCGCTCAAGAGAATGATTAATTAAAAAATTAAATTAATTCATGAGGAGATAAGAATAGTGGGGAAGGAAAGGAAAGCAGTTGCCCCCTTGTTTCCTTCCTTCCTTAGCTTGGACAAAGCATATATTCTCCGGTTCCAATGAGTTTGTCTTCTTCTTAAAATCCTCTGGACCTCTCCTACTTTAGACCCTCCTTTTAAGGGCCTTTGCCATGTAAAGGAAAATTATTTGTCTCTTTTTATTTTGCTCTAATCTATCTATATATCATTTCATCACCAACCAACTAATCAGAACCTAAATAATTTGTATTCAAATTAAAACAATATGAATGAAATTTATAAGAGCGTCAATTAATTTGATTAGCATAACATTCTAATATAGGTGAGTGTATATTCTAATAAAACTGAACTGAATTTAAAAAAAAAAAATTAAAAAGAAGCTTCTCCATAATATTTGTAGAATTCTATTTTAATATAACTCCCTCGCTGTCAGGAATTTCATGTTATATAATATAATCCTTCTCAAGTAACCTTAATTAGGTTTCTTCGCGACATATGTGGAATTAATTATGTTCATGATATTTCAAAGTAATCAATTTTCTCCTTCACATAAAACATACTTCATTCAATTTCTGAATTTGCAGCTTTTTTTTTTAAATAATCTATATTAAATAAAATGATATGGAAATAATTTCTTGGATTTGGATATCAATAACTTGCCGGAAGACTTAAGTTTAAGTGTATATCGTACAAAAATATATAAATTGCATTTCAACTTTTTAATTTTTTTTTAAAAAAAAAATATGAAAATATAAATAAATAAATAATTATGAGGTGTAATCAGTACAAATTGATGGCAATTTAAACATGGATATTGTTTGTTAGTCGAACGAAAAAGGATCTAACTTCAAAAAAACAAATAAGCAAAAGTGCCAGCAAGACCATTAAGTTAAAGGGTGTTTGTTTGACCCTATGGTTGACTGGCTAAGACTGGAAAAAAGGAAAGGTATGCCTTTCTACTTGTAATCTAATATACCTATAGAAGGGACCCTCTAAACTCTTCAATTATATACCTACCAAATCTCTCTGTGTGTCAATCACTTCACCCTACTAACTTCTATTAAGCTATTCATTTCATTTTTAACTAGCTTTTATGGATTTTTACTTATAATCAAAATACTATAAATTTAGTTAGTTTTTTACAATATACTATTAAACTAATTAAGTTAATCGATAATTCTAAATCCACTTCTATATTATAAAGGTTGTAACTTTTATAGCATTTTAAAAATATTTATCAAATATTTAAAATTACTTGTTACACTATACCTTCTATTTTTATGATTTTCTTTCATTCTTCGCCAAAAAACAATTTTATAATTTTCTTTCATTCCTCAATTTATCTTAAACTTTCACTATGTTTAATTTATTCAGTCGTATGAAGGTGGATTGATGTGATGCCATATCGACATGAAAATCTTGATGGAATTTATTTTTTGAAAATATTTCATATTTGACACCCAATCAGATTTTTTTTTTCTCGTAATTATTAGTCTTAATATTGTATAATACACGTATAGTGCTGTTTCATTTTATGCTCCCTATTTGGCTTATTTGGATTTTATAAAAAAACTTCTTCACTTATGAGACATCTTTTTTGAAAAATGGAGCCTAGACATTGACATTATTTTGCACATGAAAATCAATATAGCATCACCTCTTTTTCTGCCTTTTTGTTGAATCAAATTCGTCTTACCTCTATTTAGCAAATAAGATTACGCCTTATTTTTCATAGTTCTCTTAAGTAACATTAACTTATAGTTATTTTGTAAGTTGTTGGGATGTAATTTCACATCGAATAATAATAAAAACTATAACATACTTTATAATGGAATGTTCAATTCCTCTTGAAATTAACGTATTGAAATAAAGAGGTTAGTCTATCTTTATGTACGAAATATGTGTATTGCAAGAATCGAACTCGAAAATTTTACATCTTATACAAAAGTAGGATGACCAATGTCTAACACCTTCATCGGTTATCTTCTATTTTTTTTTTTTTAACTAAAACATTTCCAAATGAAAAAGTAAAATTGCAGAAATAAAATAATCAACCCTACACACAAATTGTAGGTACGATTCTGTTGTTTTCTCATTTTTATCTCTTGGCAAATGTGGCAAGTCATTTCTACGTGCTCTTACTTTACTGTTCATTATGACTATATACATTTGATTAATTCAGTTAAAAAAATATCGTTAACTAAAAGCAAAAATAAAACTTAATTAATTAATTACACGTTTACCAATCTTTTCGAATATCCAAGAAAGTTAGAGCAGCAATTAAAAATTTTATAAACCTGCTTAAGGAATATGCATTCAACAGCAACATCTGTGAATTGAATCTAGGAAGAAAGAAGAACAAATTTTATAATTAAAAAGGGAAGCAAATTGGCTACCTAAAGAATGAAATTTGAAAGAAGAAGCTTTGAATATATAAACACAAATTGCTTTGACCAAACTAAAAGTTTAATCTAATATGTTCATGAATCCGAGATTACAAAAAAATAAAAAAATAAATAATAATAATAATAATAATAATAATAATAATAATAATAATAATAATAATAATAATAATAATAATAATAATAATAATAATGGTGGGCATGCTAAGGGTAAAAGGAGAAAGAGGGAAAAAAGCAAAGTATTTTATAGGTTGCCCATACTCTGATCTCACATTCTCCCATTACCTTTTACATTGATGTGATTCTTTGTGGGGTTGAACATGTTATTATTATATATCTTCTTTCATGGAATTACACCTTAATTGTTCTTAATCTTTCTTATTAATCACCTTTTTTTTAAACAAGCAAACAAAATTTTGTACTAATCACAAAGTTGCCGGATATTGTTTAATTAATTTCATTGATCCTTATTATGGTTCAGAGGTCGAATACATTTGTCACAATTGACCCCTCATTTTTAGCTCCAAATAAAAAAATATTTATTTGAAAGTAATTTTTTTTTTTTTTTATAAAAGAACTAGACTCAAACTATTGATAAATTGATTCAATTTGGATATTTAAAAAAAAAATTAAACCATTTTAAATAATAGAATCAAATTCAAGTTAGAATTAGATATTGATTAAGCATACATGAATTGAAACTCCATCACAATTATATAACTTCTAATTTAGTATAGAAAATTTCAAGAAACAAATAACATCATCATCATTAAGGAAAACAAAAAAAAAAAAAAAATAGGGGGAAAAAGAGGTAAATACAGATGTAGGTCAAAAAAAAATTGTGTAGAAGAGTATAGGCTAACATCTTTTTGTTTGCCACTAGGAGATATGATTGAAATTAGATCATTCGCACAACCACAATGATTAAGGTTTTGAAAATACTAATCAAATATAATTAACAAAAATCAAATCATCTTTCCCACACACTCCCACACGTGTATGCATAGAAGGTTACACGATAGAAAAGGGTTACATTAGTATTTGCAATTCCAATTCATCCACATTTGTAATCTGATTCGTAATCTCAATAAATTTTGAACAGTCAGCACTAACCTAAAATCCAATAAAAACAATTCTTTTTGTTGACAAACAGTAAAAACATTTATTCTAACCCTCTCCTTTAACAATTTAACCTAATGGCAAAATGGAATCTCCTACTGGTTTACCGCCACAGCCGTTTCTTGTCATTGCCAATATCAACTAGTTATTATCTTTCTAAGAATCGATTGCTTACCTCTTTCAATCCGATTCTGTTGTTTTTATTATGTACATGGAACAAAACTTAGTTATTAATACTCCATTTTGCCACTGCAAAGTGCAAATGGTAGCAATGAAGCAAATGATTAGGCATGCTACCAATAGGAAGACAATCAGATTGATATAAGAGCATTCAATTATTACTAGTTAATCGAATCAAGAAAATTTAGACTTTTCGATATGTTAATCTGGAATTTTATGGTTTGGAAGAAGTTGATGAGTTGTAATTTTTTTTTTTTTTTGAAAAAAGTGATTACTGTTTGTTATGATTTTGAATCTCTTACATATGAATTAAAGCAATTTAAAGGCTTTAAAACCTTATTTTTATGTTCACAAACAGATTGTTATAGTTTTCAGTTGGCTGCAATGTTTGCTTCCTCTGTGATGATTGAAATTCCTCTTTGAATAAAAACAATGATTTTACTGCGTTAGTAAATTAAATCAAGCACCCGTTATGTTAAAGTGTTTAAGGAGAGTGGTAAATTAAATATTTTTAGGAAAGTTAATTTATTTTTACTATAAGCTGGTCTTGAAAATATGAAACTCATAAGCTAGTTTTGAAAATTTAATGTTGATATTAACTCTTTTTAGTGATCCTAAATATAGATGTTATAAGTTCAATTTAACATCTAGACTAAGGAATAGTTAATATCATCATTTACAATTAAGAAAAACTCTTATCTACTTACATCAATTAATCTTAACAGTTTTAAATTTTCCAACTCATCAAGCCCATTATATATTAGATAAAACAAGTCTACTTATAGAACAAGGACAAACTTTGAACCCTGAACTTAAATAAGCCTATTTAGCACTATAATTAAGTTAGAGTTTTTTTTCTTGACAAGCTAAGTAAAGTTAAATAATTCTATTAGAAACAAGCTTATCATTTAATAATGACCTCCCTAATAAGTAGAAATGACATATAAGAAAAAATATAGAGGATAATTTAGATCCACTAAACAAAAGATGTAAAAGAATAAGGTATAGGCTAGCTTGATTGCGAATTCATGTTAAATACTTATCAAATTTCTTATATATAAGGAAATAGACATGTGGGGCGGAGAGAGAAAAGAGAAAGAACAAGAAAAGCATGGCTGCCATCATTATTATTTCAGAGAGCTTAGCATAGCTTTCTTGCAAGCCTTGGGATCGAAGGCAGGGATATCTTAATCATTCCATACAACAACTATATATATATATAATCATCTTCCTGTAATTGCCACTGCTACATAGCTATACCTAGCTAGAGAGAGAGACATGTTTTTTGCGATGCTGTTGATAGAATGTAAGAAGACCAATAAGCCAGTTAGCTAGCTATATCTTGAACGGCGAGAAGTTTACTTATTTTTTAATTCGTAGGGATAGAAGAAAGTTGTAAATTAAAAAAAAAAAAAAAAGAAAAGAAAAGGAAAAAGTGTATGTGTGTGTGTGGGAGAGAGAGATGGGTGTATTTGTTTTCTTTAATTTGAAGGCTTACTTTAAGAAGGAAACTTGAAAGAGTAAAGAGAGAAAAAAAGGTGATGAGATACCCAAAAGCAACAAGGTATGTATGTATTTGGGTGTCACCTGAAAATTACTGTTTCTTTCTTTGAATTAAGTGAGGGATTAGAATAGATTCCTTCTTTTCTTTTAAATTTTAATTTTACAACTCCCTGCTCATCTTGGGATTTTCAAGCCTCCTTTTATATAAATTTTTGTCTGTTAAAAATATTATGGAATCTACTAATCTCCACCACCAGCATCAGCTTCAAGCCCAACTTGTTCCTTCTTCTCCTTCTTCATCTTCCCCATCTAGCTATGGTGCTTCTGGTGCTTCTTCTTCGACCCCTACTTGGCCCCAGAAGTTGTAAGTTCTTCTTTCTCTCTAACACTGTTATCTTTTTCCATTTTTTAGCTCTTCTCAGTACAATCATAATGGAAAAAACTTTTAGATTTATTCTTTTTTCTTTCTATTTAGTTCTTTTTCCCCCTTTTCTTTATTGATTTGATATGCATCATTCACAATTGTCTAAATATAGAGGTAAAAAAAAAAACAGCTGCATGTTTTATTAATTTCATTCATTAATTAAATTTGCAGAATAACAAATCAATCTTTTTGTAAATTGTTATTTATGCTTACTAGGGTTTGGGTAGTAATATATTTTATATTTTATTATTGCAGGAGCTTCAATCCTAATAGTAATGGAGTTTCAAATTCTATGTTACAAGACATAAGTTTCCAACATTGGTATAATAATAGCAATGCAGTTACTCATCATCATCAACTTTCAAGAATCAAACAAGAATATTCAGATTCTTTCCCAAGATTCACTGATTTATTAAACACATCAAACCTTGAAGATTCTTCTTCTCCTCCTCCTCCTCCTCCTACACAAGAAGACCAAAAAGACATGGCTGATCTTAGCGAGAATCTCTTACTCAACACTCTTTCTTCTGGTTACCCACAAATTTTTTCTTCTAATTCTAGCTTTGGAACTTCCAGATTTAGCCAGATTTACCCTAGCATAAACATTTCAAACTTGAACCGGTCACCATCGCCATCACCTTCACCGTCGTCGCGGTCTGGGTCAATGTCAGGCAACTCTTCTGACATCAACTTACAAGCTTTGGATCTCTTAACCTCTAAAAGATTTAATGCCAGCAGCTTTGGACAATCTTCCCTCCATAATAGTAATAATAATCTTGCCATGTATAATGGTCAGATTCAATCTTGCAGCCCTAGCGAAGTAAGTTTCCAAATGCCTATCTTTTTCTTCAGATTGCATACACACTTAGCACAGGATTATATTTTAGCGTCATAATTACTTAAATATGTAGTTAATTAAATTGTTATACATATCAACTTTATGATATAATTGCATGAGTGATTAATATTAGTGGATAAATATGGAAAGTTGAAACCCTTTATTTTTTTTTTAAAAAAAAAAAAAATCTTTTGCAAGTTATGAAAAAATGTTAGTCGCTCTTTTTGCTTGATACACTAATAAGAGTTCTTTTTTTTTTTTTTTTCAGCTTTAAACATTAATCTTTATCAGAAAAATCAGAAGTCTTTCTTCTTTCCATTGTTATTATTAATAATAATTTGTTACACTATAAGAATGGGTTTTTTTGTTTGAATTTAAAGATTTCATCTTTCACTACAAATGAAATAATGGAAACAAAGAGGCCCAACCCCAGCTTGATGGAGCCAAAGGCAACACAAGCTGCACCAAAGAAATCACGATTGGAATCACGCGCTTCCTGTCCACCTTTTAAGGTAATTATTACTAATTAGAAATTAAGAGGATAAGTTTAATTATTTAACTTTTTTTGGGAATAAAGTAATAGTATGAGTTAATTATTATTAAATTTTAAAACATGTATTTGTGCATAATAATTGATATGGAGTACTGCAAATTAACAGGTTAGGAAAGAGAAATTAGGAGATAGAATTGCAGCTTTGCAGCAATTGGTTGCGCCCTTTGGCAAGGTAATTAAATATTTGATTCAATTATATCAAAATCAATCTTAGTTTCCAATAAAATTACCACTTGAAGGTGCATTTTATATGTTATTTATTGTCAATTAAACAACACAACAATAACAAACAAGTATTTGTGAATATCACGAAATTATTTAGCATGAAAACTTAGCGTGTAAATGTGAAAAACTGCAGACAGACACAGCATCCGTACTAATGGAGGCTATTGGATACATTAACTTCCTTCAAAACCAGGTGGAGGTACTTTCACTTTCCCTACATTCTTCGTCTCATCAAAATACAATTAAACTGATACACAATAAAATTTCGCTATCCGTCACAAGTTTGAGACGGCACGGGCTTGGATATCCATTTAATAAAAAAAAAAAAAAATACTACTTATATTGAACATATTAATTGATTGATCATGATTTTTTAACTTATTGAACTCTGTTAATATATGCTGTTTGGATATTATTATTTATAATTTTTATATAGGATATTTTTAGACTTGGGACCTCTTTTATAATAATTATGGGTAATTAATTTTATTTCTTAGAATTTGTTGTTGTCTCTAATAGTATTCAGTTATTCACTTAGCCTTTTTTTTTTTTTTTTACTAATTGACCACATGAACTTAGGCAACTAGTTCAAATTAATCATTAGACGACGGTCTAAATGAGATGTGAAGATTAATATTATATATATAATTATATTTTTAAAATTTGAATGGATATATTCAAATATAATTTTATATTTATATTTTTATAAAATTAATATAATAATTTCAATTTTGAAGCTATAAACCAAATTTATAAAATTTTTTAAAATTTTCAATCTTATAATCGAATAATTATTTTAACAATTCTAATTTTAGATTTATTTTTGTTAGAGCATACAGTTTTTAATAACTCATGAATAATTTATAGCTAGAGTATAACATTTTGGCACTTATGAACTAAGAATAGATTAAATTGATAAAACAACTGAAATTTTTGGGGGTAGTTAATAAAAATTTGAAAAATGAGTAAAGTGAACATGATGTACAAGTTCATGGACTAAATCGAACATTTAACCCATTTCTTATATGTCTTTTAATGTAAAGTCTTACCTATTATAAGCACGAATTAGTGTAATTTGATTAAAATTGAGGCAATATGATCCCAAATCAATTATTATGATGAAACATTATACATCGCATGTTGCATGTATGTATCCTTAATATTAGGTGAAATTCCTATTCCAAAAAGGAAACGTAATGTGTTGGATAAGCATAATTTATAGTTAATTACACTTATATTTAATCATGACTCATTACGTCCTTCTCCATCCATTAGCATTTTTGTTGATGATCATTTTATTACAACGTGCTGAAAATTTTTCTTTGTGAATTTTCTATTAGCTATTCACAAACTTAGATTTATAAATTAAAAAAGAAGAATATTTAGCCATTGATTTTGTTTTCCTCCCTTTTTTTTTTCAGACACTGAGCGTTCCATATATGAAATCAACTCGTAACAGGACTAGTGCTAGAACAACGCAAACAGTAAGTTCTTTTCCAACTCGCTTGCATTAGTGGCATGGAAAATGTTAGTTGGTCTGACGTAGATATCCTTATTTATTCCTCCAAACCATGTTCTGAAAACAATTTGATATATATTTTTTAAAAGAAGAGTCTTCTCCTATTATATAATCATTGAAAATACGTAGTTTATTCCTATTATCCCTATTCTGTAATTTATGAGTTCATAGTTTCAGGGTTCAACTGCAGAGGAAGGACAAGATGATCATCCTAAAAAAGATTTAAGAAGCCGAGGGCTTTGTCTTGTCCCAATTTCTTGCTTGTCTTATGTGACCAGCAACGGCGGCAACGGTGGTGGGGGAATGTGGCCAGCGCCTTATTTTTGTGGAGGAGCATGATACAGATTTGTATTTCAAGGAAGCAAAATAACTCCCGATTAATATTAGAATACGTTATGCATGTTAATTTATATTTTCAATTTTCTTGGGGTAGAATTATTAAGCATGATTAATTATTAGTTACGTTTATGTAGTTTGTTATAATGGAGCAAGTTTGGTCGTCCTGTAAAATTAAGGATTCCAGGATGGACCAAATTTGATCCATTATCCATTCAGATTACAAAACATTGATGATTCTTATGTAAGATTTAATTAAGCAAACTCCTTTTTATTTTTTCAATGTGTTCTTTGATAATTTGATTATATAGTTGGGCTTCTTCTCAATTCCAATTCTTTATTGGGCCTTCCAGCTCCCTGTTTTCGTTTTCAAGCTTGGAGCTTATGATTCTAGAGCCCAGGCCAAACTGGTTTGTAGTGGGGAATGCTTGTGTTGTCGAGGATTCAAATCCCCTTGAGTTATGTTGAATGAGTTAATACTCATTATACAAAACTAATTGTGTAAGTAATACGATAAGTTGTAATAATGAGCCTTACTACTATGACTCTAAACAAGTGAAAGACGGATTTGAACAATATTAAGTTTCATTCCCTTTTGGTTTGATAACTTATAATAATAAGTCATGCCATTAGGATTGTAAACAAATTGGCTCAAAGTTAAATAATACTAAAGATTAAATTCGATTTGATAAGTTGAAACGTATTTAACTTGAGCTCAATAAGTTAAAATAATATTCTTTTGTTATTTTTTTATTGATATTCATATATTAAATCAAATATACAAATATAATCGATCAGTTAAATTTGGATTGGTTCGAATTTAAATAACTCAAATTTTGAATATGTCATTGGAATGGTTCATATAATAGACGGTATGCAAGTCTTTTCCTTTTGGCACAAAATGCCGCCATTGGATTTTTTCCATAAGGAATTGGTGTTGGTGAAAAAAGGGGACAAATAACAAAGTGGATGATGAATGTGTGAAAGTGAGAAAGGGTGGCTGTCTACATCTCCTCTCCAGCTGGGTCATCATTCATCAAAGCCCAACTAGCCTCCTACTACTGGATATCATTCAATTGGTATTGGTCCTCTTGTTACTATCCCACCTAAGGCCCACACAAGCCTTCAATTAGATATTTTCTCCAACTTTGCAGAATGTTTAGATATTTCTGTTCATTATTGAGATTTATAACAAGTCAAGACTTAGAAATCTGGCTGTATGTCTATTCCAAGAATTAATGTTCATAAAATATCAATACAGTAATTCTTTTAAAAATACCAATATACTAATTCTGTTTTTTTTTTTTTAAAAAAAAAAAAATTCAATACATTGTTTGTCTCATATAACAATTATCCAAGGAATGGATGTATTAACTTATAAAAATTAATTTAATTTAAAAAAGGTTTTAAATTCGATTTCAGAAATATTGTCGTGTAGCACTCAATAATTTTTTAACCTTGTGTGGCTCAAATTTGAATAAATTTGTACTTATAATTTGATGATATAAAGTTGCTTACATGCAAGTAAATTGAAGAAAAATGCATATTCAATTAATTCACATATTAACATAACGCCAATAACATTGCTTTCAGTAAGGCACAAAATAGAAAATTTTTCCTTAATCTTATAAAATATTAAAAGGGTTTTATTTTTATTTGAAAATTGAAATATTAGAGAACACTATATATTATTATCTCAGTTTGAAAATTATAATCCCAATTTTTGTTTGTAATATTTGAAATAGACTTACATTTTAAAAATAGTTAATTTTCTTTTTTAAATTCATATACTCCTAAATAATTGATATTAAGGATTAAGAATGATTAATTGTACAAAATAACTAAATTATTTATCAAATTATTAATATTAAATAGAATTTATAATTTTGGGATGGGAGTATAATACGAGTTTTTTTTTTTTAAGTGACGTGTGCATACTTGATTTATAAGTTAAAACATGCGTTAAGCATACTCGATTGTCAACAATTATGACTTTATTAATTAATTATATAGTCGAGGCCAAAACGCCCATAGAAAAAATGCGCAAAACATCGCATCCATTTTTCCTGATATTTTAAGGAAAAAGAAAACAGAAATGGGATATTTTCCAGACACAGAAGCGGAAGAGTCTTATCATTAACACGTGGCAATCATCCGTCGTCTTGATTATTTCATCTGAGCCGGCGATTATTTTATCTGTTCGGTAGTGAATTTTAATAAAGAAAAGAAAAAAAAAAGCTTCGAGCCGGTTCTGTATTTTACTGTTTATCCATTATGAATAAAATCCCACTTATACCCTTATATCTTACTTACCATTTTATAATTAAGTAGGAATAAAAGCGTCATTTGAGATAAAACTTAATGTCGAAATGTGCCTATCATATTGTCATCTCACGCTTTTATTATTGGTTTTCGACAGTTGTATTTTCTTCTGTAAAAATAAACAAGAAAAGAATCTCTTATCTCCTCAGTCTCATTCCTATTTTATCTGATCTGTTTTCCTGTCGGTTCATTCAAATCCATTAGCTGACCTTCATCTTCTTCTTCTTCCCCTCCAATTGTTTATAATTCGAAACCTCTTTTTTTTTTTTTCTTCAATCGCTTTGCTTTGCTTAATTTTCTGTTTTCATACAAGCATTTAAGCGCAAGGTCGTTAACTGATTTTCCGGGAAAATTGAATTCTGGTTTGGGTTTGATTAACGCTTTCTGCCTCTGATCGTGGAATTTTGATACTTGATCTCTATAATTGAAAGGCTTTAAGAAAGAGAAAGAGATTGCTTTCTTTTTTGGGAGAATATTTATCAGGTGGGGTTCAGGTTTTGTCTTATCGAGCCTTTTCTGTTTCTTCGTTTTCTTTGTTACGGGTTTTTGTTTACTGTTAGTACGATCGAGTGCTCTGTAGGTAGAGACAGACTGTTCTTCTTTGTTCTATTAATGGCAGTTATGATTCGATCATTATGTAATTAAATCGAATAGAAATCTCGAATTTGTCTTATTTGATGCGTTTTTCTCTCTTAATTTGATACTTAATTATATATATAATAAATATAATTATGGAAGTTTAAGTTTACTGTATTCCTTCGATACTAGTATTTTTCTATAAGCAATCTCAAATTTTAGTTCTACGCTCGACGTTTATTCTCTGATTCTTCTTGTATTTTATGGATTTTCCAAATTTAATTTAGCAGGTTTTGAGGAGGTGAGATGGCGTCGCTACAAGGACCAGTTATGTACCCTGCTGTGCGTGCAAAACAAGCAGGAGTTTGTACTCTGCCATTGAATACTCCTGTGGTGAATAATGCTAGGCTTATTAGAAGTGGGTTGTGGGCATTCAGAAGCATCAGTAACAAAACTAAAGTGGGTGTTATTTCTCCTCGATTAATTGGGCAAGGGCGCAATGTGGTGAGATGCTGCTTGAGTTCATCCTCTAATGGTAATGGGAGCACAGCAGAGAATTTCAGTGAACACGATGAAGATTATGTCAACTCTAGTGTTGTTGAAGCTGGTACGTGAACTAAAAAGTCGATAAATTGTAATACCTTTATACATTGAATTTAGGCTGCTTAATAGTGGATTTTTATCGATTCAATTTTCATTTCTCTGTATAGTTGAGGTGAAAAGTGGAGCAGATGGTTTTACTATCAAGATGAGGGATGGGAGAAACTTACGTTGTGTGCATAACAACCCTCAAGGTGGCCATTTGCCAGATTATGCCCCACATCCTGCAATTGTTTTGAAGATGGAAGATGGGACTGGCCTTCTCCTCCCTATAATTGTTTGTATGTTCATCCTTCATTAGTAATTAGATGAATACATAAGACTTGATTCATGAATTTCACATTAGATGTTATCTGTTCATTCCTCTGCTGTTTTAATGTTCTCATCTGCCTTCGTTTCAGTGGAAATGCCTAGCGTGTTGCTCATGGCAGCTGTCCGCAATGTTCAAATTGTATGGACGCATTACAAATCTTCGTAATTTATACATTTTACTTTCCCTGATGAATTTAACTGTTAATTTTAAGATTTGGCATTTCCTTTGTCTGCTTCATGTTACATACTCAATTCTTTATTGTTGTTTGCTCTTTTCCAGGCTAGACCAACTCTATATCAAGTGGTGAAGGATATGATTGAGAAAATGGGTTATGAAGTGAGTTTGATATAATATTTCCTTTTTTTATCTTACTCGCTGAGACTGGATAAACTAAGGAGTCTAGGATTCTGTACTCAAAAGTGCAAGAATAAACTTATTTGAAATGGAAAATCACAGCTTCGGAAGGTCTCTTTAGAAAAAGATTTGTGAATGCTTTCTATCATTATGATTAGATGTTCTGCTGCATTTGCAAATTTGCTTGGCAGAAATCTTGACCATGATCATGGTCTTCCTCTTTTGCAGGTCAGACTTGTTAGGGTTACTAAGAGGGTACATGAGGCATATTTTGCACAGTTGTACCTCACAAAGGTTTATAATCGTTCTTATTCTTTCATTATTTATTTTGTTGTTAACTCGCTTATGTGTGCAGAAAATTTTATTGGCAATCTTGGATGTTTTATAGGTGGGTAATGAGTCAGATTGTGTCAGCTTTGACCTCCGTCCTTCAGATGCCGTCAATATTGCAGTGAGATGCAAGGTACTCTTTGCTTCTTGTAATTTGAAAGCTTTTGTCCATTCACCTTCTAATAATCGTTAATCTTTCTGCATTTCTACATATTTTTCTTTAAATCAGCTGTTCTTAATATTTCGAAGGACATAGATAATGCAAAATTAGTTGGTTAGCTGTTGTCATGATTACATGTGATTATAGTTTGCAATTTCAATTGCATGATTGCTTTGAGTTTAGTTTATTTTGTAATCACCGATCCTGATGTATGAAGGGTGCTATAAATTTCCTTCACCCTATTGATCTCGATTTGAAATCCTCATCGAAGTTTGATGGAAATTACAATCACTTGTATGTGCTAAGGATAGAGTTGTTAAGAGGACATCTGAAATTTTGCAGTATTTTTTATCTTTTTAAGAGAAGAACTGAATTAGAATTATATTACTGCTATAGTTTCTATAATTTTAAACAGTTGAAATTTGAATCACTGTTTTTTGTTGATATACATCTTTTTGGTATGCTATCAAGGTACCAATTCAAGTCAACAAGCACCTGGCATACAGTGATGGGATGAGGGTAATTGAATCTGGAAAGCTGATCCACTCTCCTGCTACAGATGGCTTATTATTTACAGAACTAGATCGGTTGGTCTTTCATATCCTTGCCAGATTCTTTGAATGCTTTTTCATCTCTCTTAATTCCAAATTTTGGCTCTGGGAGTTTTTGTTCTGAAGTGATGTTTCTGCAGGCCCACTGGGAAGCCTTGTCCTGATACGAAGGAGTTTGATCTTGTCCGCAACATGATGGCAGCCGTCATTGAGGAACGTTACCAAGATGCTGGTATGTTCCCTTCAAATCTGTTTTAATTGTATGCTACAATCAAAGTTTTAATTGTAAAGCGAGTGCTTTACACATTCTTTTAGGTTCTTACAAACATATAAGTTGTTTAATCCCTTAAGAATACCAATTCAAATATTTGATATTCTATGAAATTACTATCTTCTTACACCGAAACACATAAAGGTGCCGGTATGTCTCTGCCTAATTTATTTTCTTTCTCCATGGCACTCAAAGTTTGAATGTGGTGGGACTTGCTTTTGTGTTTTGCAAATGGAAAAATGCAGTTTAGACGAGTCCGTTTGAATTTTTTACAGGTTTTGACATTATTTAAATAGTTATTGCCATGTGTTAGGTTCTGTCTGTTTGAAATGAAAGTTAAATTTGTTTTGGAGACAACAAACTTCACAACCACTTCTCCATTGTCTTTATCTCTTGCGCTAATGATGTAGCTATTTTTTTTTTTACCGGTTTGTAAATTACGTTTTTTTAATCATCGTCTCTGCAGCTCAATGGAGGGACAAACTTTGCCAATTCCGGGCTCAAAGGAACATGAAGAAATATACGTGATAGGTGAAGAACTCAACAGTGCCCTTCAAAGTTTCATTGAAAATTTTAGGAGAAGTAATTACAAGGAACTTAACTAATGAGCCTATATGTTCCTGTTTCAGTTGATCCACTAGAACTGTATATAGAAAACTACCGATGGAACTTGGAAGCTGATGAGGTCAGCTGCAAACAGATATGCTGAGTCATTTCCCTTACTCTTTCTACTAATGTGTAAAGTTTGTGAATATATATATATATGTATATTTATAGATGAAACTTCACGTATGCAATTAGCACGTATCAATTTTCTGTTTATTGTTGGCATCAAGGGTTCCTGACATTTTGCTATTGTATGTTTGATGAAATAACTAGTGTAGACTATAAACTATAAATGAGTGTGGTTATTGAAGGTTATGCAATTTTTGCTCGGACTTTTGGTTAATCTTTACGATAGTTATTTCTTCCGGTAGAAGGCAATGAGTATTGCTTTTCGAATTCCCATTCTGTTTTACCTTTTTAGCATCTACGGTATTTGCTGGTTGATTCATTTTTTAAGCAATTTTCATGTTAGATATGTAATTTAAAAGTTTATATGTATATGTATATGTATATGACCGTCAGTTTTCAGCATTATGTTGGAATGTTCAGTTTCTTTAAAATTCTGAAATTGATTTACTCTGGAATATACGAAGGCAAGGCCATTACTACGTGTAGTGCAGTTGAGAATAATGAAGAATCTTTGGTTTGAAATTTCAGCATCAGCAGCTCATCTTTTGTTTTTTTCATCAACTATTGGTTAGATTTGGACTATTTTTCAGGCTGCCTATTTTTGACTCACCCTTGTGGCCTTGCCCCATACAATAATACAAAGTCATTTACATCCCACACAAGTATCACAACTTTCAGTATTCAAATATTGAGAAATTATGTGTATATTATATTGTAAGTATAATATTTCATTGATAAAAATATTAATATATAAAAATGTTGATATGTTATATTATAACTATAATATTTATTAGATAAAGAATTAATATATTTTTATTTAAATGTTGGCATTTAGTATGTATATGAAATTTTTTTTTATTATATGGAGGGTGTAAAAGAAAAATTATTTTTAAATTTTTTTAAAATGTAAAATTGAGATTATTTTGAAATAAAAATAAGTGGAAGTTAAAATATTTATTTAGAGAGAAAAGAGTATTTTTTCTTTTTCTTTTTAATACTCATAAGAATAAGAAATTAAAAGAATGTGCCCAGCCCTTATGATTGCATATGCACTTCATATAACTTTCAGAATTGAAAAAAAATCTCATAGAAATTGGTGTTGCGGCCGAACCAGACACTTGAAAACCACGCTAGCATAACAAGATCCAAGAAGAGCGGGTGAAAAAAAATTAACAATGCCGCGACTATAAACCAAAGGAATTCCCGCCAAGATACCCTACACATGACCACGCGTTTTTCTGCCACGTGGATGTAGGACCTAACTAACCCGCCATTTGACAAGAACTACCGCTTCCGGTTATTCGTCCCACTGTCGGCATATCCAAAATCGTCCACTTCGACATTGCTCGAGTGACAAATACAATTCCAACAACTTTTACAAAATTTCTTTCTTTTCCTATCTTTTGTTTTTATTTAATTATTATTATTATTAATTTTATTTCTTTACTTATGAAATTTAATTTTGCGTTCTGTTTTATTGTCGAGCCACGAGAATCTCCATCTTTGCTACAACTCTCTTCTTTTCCTCACAATATTATTATTAGTAGCAGTAGCCGACGCAAAGATTCCAAAGATATCGGATGATGAGTTTCCTTATCAGCAATACGATTCTATAATCTTGTGGTTGTTAAATATTTTCTGATTTTTGGAATCGGAACGAATTACTTCCTTTTTCTATATTGGAATTAAATCTTGATTGCTGAAAATAGAAATGTCGGGAACGTTGGATCTCTTCGTGCCTTGTAAGCCTACTTTTTTTGACTGATTCAAATTATTATCGAACATTTTGGGAACTTAACATAGCTCCGATTTTTTCTTCTATTTCTGTTGATTTTTTAGGGTTTTAAATTGCTGATTAATTATGATTTCTGCTATTTAATTTTGCTTAATTCTGTTTCGTTCATGGAAGTAAATTATGTGCCATAATTATACTTGATTAACCTGAATTTTATGTGTTTTTGGGTAATCTAAGCTTTTAAAGAGGAATTATAGTATAAGTTGTATAACGGACTAATCATATAGAGTATAAAGAGAGGGAACTGTATGAACTTGGGACTAGTTTTGTGAGTCTTTCATAAATAAGATCTTTGTTTCTAAATATTTATTGGATGTTGTGTAGGCTTTGAAGGTACCTCCGGAAACGATGAAAAAAGAGAGCGGAAATTGGATTTTGAAATTTCAGAGGAAGATAGGAAGACTAAGAATTGGAATCTGAAGAAAAAAGCTATGAAGGCATCTAAAAAAATCAGGCGTTCTCTTCATAAGAAGAGAAGTAAAAGTGGTGGTGAAGCAATTTCTGCAGCAATTGAGGATGTTAGGGATCCTAAGGAGCTGCAGATTGTAGATGCATTTAGACAGGCACTTATTACAAGTGATTTGCTTCCTTCTAAACATGATGATTATCATATGATGCTCAGGTGCTTGTACATTTCCTTTTCTTTGTCCTTGTTAACACGAATTCATATACTTCTACATGATCATCAATGGATTTCTTCAAGTTTGCGGTTACATTTAGATCACATATGATTTCACTTCAGTGTGCAGTAATTCAAATTGATGGTGATTTTTATTTACTTGTTAGATTTTGTATTTGATTGGGGCAGTGAGAAAATAATGTCAATAATAATAAATCATATCTCCTGTTTTGTTGAATCATAGCTAATAGTTTGTTTGTCTCAGTTTTGTGCATAAATCAAATAAATTTAAATATCTAAAGTAAATCATGCTGGTCATTCTTGGAAGGGCATGATCTCAACCTCCCAAATTGTTGATATATACAATTTATATTGACATATGCTACTCATCTGAGGGGAAGGAATAAGGGATAGAAGAAAGTATATGGTGAAAAATTCCTATTTTTACAGATTCATTTTCTTTTTAAATATCAAATGCTATTCCTTATCATTATATTCTTTTTTTTTTTTTTCTTTTTGGGGGGCGGTTTTATTTTTATGTAGGGTCTGTAATTTTGACTATGATAGCAATTATTTGTATTAGTTTTCTGGGTAATTAATAGAAGACCCTAACTCCAGCTTTATGGATTATATCATGTTCAGTCTTCACTCGTTTCAGCTTTTAGAATTTCATGTTAGACTTGATAGCTTTGTCTGTTACACACATATTTAGATTTAGATGCTTGTTACTGTATCCTGAAAAATCAACTCTCTGGTTTATCTTGCTTGATTCTTATCTACAGTTTCAGCTTCTTGAATTGTTTTCAGATTCTTAAAAGCAAGAAAATTTGATATTGAGAAAGCAAAGCAAATGTGGGCCAATATGCTTCAATGGAGGAGAGACTTTGGTACTGACACAATTATGGAGGTAATATTATCTTATCAACTGTTTGAACTTGATACATATTTTTGCTATGTCTGTATGTGTCTTATTCTTTTTTTTTTTTTTTTTTTTTCTGTTTAGAAGTCACTCGTTTGTTGATTCATTTTTTAGTGTTCATCTTTCATGAGATTTTCTCAACCTTTTCCCCCAGGATTTTGAGTTCAGTGAGTTGAATGAAGTTCTGAAGTACTATCCCCAAGGTTACCATGGTATAGATAAAGAGGGTAGGCCGGTCTATATTGAAAGACTTGGGAAAGTTGATCCCAACAAACTTATGCAAGTTACCACTATGGACCGATATTTGAGATATCATGTGAGAGAATTTGAGAGGTGTTTTGCCATAAAGTTTCCAGCATGCTCTATTGCTGTAAAAAGACATATAGATTCAAGTACAACTATTTTGGATGTGCAAGGCGTGGTATGTTGTTCCTTTTTTTTTTCCTATTTAGTAGAGGGCACCTTTTCAAGGTTAAAGGTTTAGATACTTCAGTTTCCTATTTAAATGATTTTGTTTCACCAGGGATTGAAGAATTTTACAAAGTCTGCACGAGAACTCATCATACGGCTGCAAAAGATTGATGGTGACAACTATCCTGAGGTAGATAGTTTCTTCAAATTCTCATGGAAGTTTTTGGGAATATAAATTATTATGTTTTGGGATTTAGATGTCCTCTATCCTATCTTTAACACCAATTTTTGCAGACACTTTACCGGATGTTTATAATTAATGCTGGTCCTGGTTTCAAGCTGCTCTGGAACACAGTGAGATCTTTCCTTGATGCCCAAACAGCTAGCAAGATTCATGTGTGTAATTTTTTCTCTTTTTTGCCTAACCATTTTCTATTTCCACTTAAATAAATTAAATCTTAGAATGGCAAATTTTGGAATTGATCCTCAGGTTCTTGGAAACAAGTACCAGAATAAATTGCTTGAAATAATAGATACAGGGTAATTGAATTCTGTCATTCTTTTTTTTTTTTAAATTCATTTTTTGTAGTATCCATTTCAAATCGATCAAATGTCTAAAATTTTGAATCTACAAACTTGTCTAGCGAGTTGCCTGAATTTCTGGGCGGTAGCTGTTGTTGTGCTGTTGAGGGAGGTTGTATAAGATCTGACAAGGGACCATGGCAAGATCCAGACATTCTGAAGGTTTTTAATTAACTCCAAGATTTAACCATGGTTATGCTTGATTGATTATTCACCATATTTTTATCTCTTTGGAATCATACATCCCTGTATGCATGCAGATGGTTGAGAATGGTGAAGCACTATATTCCAGACAAATAGTAACAATTTCAAACAGTGAAGGAACTCTGATCTCTTCTGATAAGCCACAATATCCAACGGTATCAACCCAACCAACTCTTTCACTGTGTAGGCTCTCCCTTTTCCTTTCATTTTCATCTAATGCTGGTTTGTTTGTCCTGTCAAATCAGATAAAAACTAGTGATACATCCACTGCAGAGTCTGGATCTGAAGTGGAAGATGTTGCATCTCCTAAACCAACAAAGAGTTATCTGATCCCAACATTAACTCCTGTTTGTGAAGAGGTTAGTTCATGTTGTAAATATCTAGAAAACTTAGGATTTGTTTGTGAATAAAGGATACATACAAGAGATTATTACTATCGAATATTGATCGCCTGTTCTTTTCTACTTGCTGCAAACTGAATACATATGCTTTTGGATTTATCAATATATGGATTATCAATCCTTGATAAAGTTGAATGAATAAATGTTTTGTCTGACAAAAACGTAATTCACTATAAACTTCCCTATTGGTAATTTTGGGCAAGTCACAAATTTTTAGACAATGTAATGGCGGTATCGTCAATCCTCATCGAATTGAACTTATTGAGATATGCTTGGATGTTCTTGCAGGCTAAGGGGGTTGGTAAGGTGGGTGCTGTAGGGGCCTTCTCAGAATATGATGAATATGTACCCATGATTGATAAGACTGTAGATGGAGGATGGAAGAAAGAAGTGGCGTTCGAAGGCCTGCATACTTCCAGAGGTCAGCTATTTTTACTGCACTTCTTAAATTGATCTTGCATAGTCTACTATCAGCTTTATCACAGGACAGATCCATGTCTTATTGTATCTAAGAATCTATTAAAGGAAATAAACAGAACTCTTAATGATCCCATTAAATGAGAAGTTCTCTCCCCTTATCCATTGAACTTTCTTGTGATCATGTGTGTTCTTAAAAAATCTGAAGAAGTATTTGTCATTTTATGTTGTTCCTTGAAAATTTCCTTGTGCAAAATGAATGAAATTGTTGGTGGGAATATTAATGTTTTGGAACGAAAATGGCTAGCATTAGTGTGTATATTAAGATGGATATAGAGTAAATTTGAGTTAAAGCATCCAGTACTGATTGGTTATGGGGACTATGCTTTCTTCAATGATTTATTCTCTGTCATTATAATATGGATTATTGCTGAATTTGTTATTGTAGGGACACCTTCTCCGCCAAGCGTAGAAGAAACTCCACGAGGAATCTTTGCTCGCATTTGGGCCCTGCTCATACCATTCTTCCTAGCTTTTCTTACTTTTATCCAATCACTGCCAATCTTGGTGACTAAAAAAACCCCAGTAGCTAATTTCTCATGCGATGCTATTGATCCAACTATTGAACCTGCATTAAAGGAGGAATCCCGCCCTCCTTCTCCTACTCCAGTATTTACCCAGGCAGACATGCTCTCATCTGTCCTAAAAAGGCTGAATGAACTTGAAGAGAAGATCGACTTACTAAAGGTGAAGCCTTTTCAGATGCCTGGTGAGAAAGAGGAGTTACTGAATGCTGCTGTTTGTCGAGTGGAGGCATTAGAAGCTGAGCTAATTTCAACAAAAAAGGTGATTCTATTTTTTATTTCCTCCTATATCCCTCTTGCAGAAATATAATGATGTGGTACTAATCAAAGCTTAATTGCCTTTGCTTTCTTCAAATATGCCCTTCCTAACTTCCAGTAAAACCCAACCTAGGATACCACTTGATATCTTATAGTATATGCACTGTAATTCTCTTGAAGGCCTTTCTCTTCTCACTTTTAGTGCGTCCATTATTGGGTTAGGAATTGATCTCTGGACAAGAATGTGTGAGCTGCTGTTGTTCTTGGAAGAATAATTTAATATCACAGAATTCATAGAGGAATGATCTAGAACATAATGGCAGGACAAAGTTTGGTGGTTTAGAATTGGAAATCAGTCAAGTGGTTATGCTAACTAGTATAATATATTTCTGCCATTGCGTTTGTATAATGAATGACCGGTGTTTTACTGTTGGATCCAAATCATTCCGATGTGTCAACTACTGCTGCCTAAATGGGCTATTACATTTTTTCTGAAAATTGTATGTGCGATTAGAGCATGTAACTTAAAGTTCTCAAGATTGTGTCAGCTTACTTGTGTCTGCTCTTGCTTCTTCCTTGCAGGCTTTGCATGAAGCTTTAATTAGACAAGAAGAGCTTCTCGCTTACATGGATAGACAACAGGAAGCCGGATTTCGGGTAACTGCTTTAGATTTTACTCTTTTGTTGAATTACATTTTTAGAACATCTTACACCCAGTATATGGGATCACCCATGCATCAAACCAATAGGAGTTTAGTGGCACAATAATAATAGAAGTAAACATGGATATTTCGTCCTTTCATCAATAGGGACAAAATGAAGAAAAAAGTAATAATGCTAATTTTTTATTGGTTTCGTATATGGGTGTTCTATGCACTCCGAGTAGGCAAAAATTTTCTTGGTACTTTCATAGTTTGCAATTATTATCTAATCTTTGTTCTTATTTTAACGGAATCAAAATTGTCCATTGCAGAAAAAGAAGTTTTGCTGTTAAGAAGAGTTATCTGTACAGGAGGAATTCATTGTTGATTTGTCCATGCTGCTACTTTCATTTCTGTAGCTCATCTTCTACAGTAAGTTTTATTTCGCTATAAACAGAATAGTGGCAGACAGATTCTGTTACATATATGTTTTGAACCCTCAAATTGTAAATTACATCGGAAGCATTACGTGGATAAATTGCAAAATTTGATGTATATATTTATTGGTTACTCCAAAAAACGAAGAATAAATAACATTGCATTTTGTAGAGGTTTTTTTTCAACATTTTAGTACTGAAATAAACACGTCAGTGTATTTCTTGTTACTTGTTTCGATCTTCTAATTGATATGTTGTGTAGGTATGCTTCAGTTTTCTGATGTATTGAACCCCCGATCTTATGATGGGAATGAAGATTCGCCCCCGTATTCTATTTATATATTCAAACATTGTATGCCAGATCAAGAGTCAAGATTTAAGATGGTCAAATAGGCAATTTGATTTGTGTTCATGAAAACAAATTTTAATATAACAAATTCCTTTGAAATTAACAAGCCTACATTTCTTTCCCCGAAAAAAGAAAAAGAAAATCCTACCTATTCGATTTTCCTAAAGAAAATTATAGATTCTAGCTTATTTATGTTGAAGAAATTTAACGAGACCCTGAAGTGCAACATCCGCATCTTTATTTTTCATCAGCTCTCCTGCAACCTCAGCTGGTGTTGCTTGAACCTTTTCTAGCAGTTGCTCAACTTCTTCAAATAGCTGATGTTCCTCAATATGCAAATAATTAGATGCAAGTATCTTGAAACCCTTAAATGTGCAGTAAGACATGTGCAGGTGCAAATCCGTGCGACCTGGTCGTAGCAACACTGGATCAAGCTGGTCTTTGTGATTGGTGGTAAACAGTATAATCCGTTCATCTCCACAGCTCGACCACAACCCATCGATGAAATTCAGAAGACCAGAGAGAGTCACCTGCCATCAAATATCAACTTCACCATGCTGTATAATAATATTATATAGGTGCTGAAGGTTATTGAAACTGGAAACTCACCTTGTTATCTTCGACGGACTCGAAAGATCTGTCAATATCTTCTACTACCAGTATTGAGCGGTTGCCTGTACCAATCAGTAACCTTCTCAAATCTGAATTGCATTGAACTTCCTTTAAATCCATATCATAAACATCAAATTTGAGATAATTAGCCACAGCGGCAATCAGGCTTGATTTTCCTGTTCCAGGTGCTCCATATAACAAATAACCTCTCTTCCAAGCCTTCCCTACACTTCTATAAAAATCTTTCCCAGCTATGAATTGATGAAGATCCTCAAGTAATGTCATCTTCATTTCCGGATCCATGGCTATTGTGTCAAAAGTTGCAGGATGATCAAAGTTGATAGATCCCCAATAATCAGTGCCATTATAATCAATGGTGTGCAGCTTCAGAGTCTTTTTCTCTTCTTTCATTGATTTCGCCTTTCGAAGAATATGAGGTAGATAAGAACTCAAAACCATGTCTCTGTACTTTCTTTTAAAAGTTAGCTCAAAAGAACGGTGTTCTGACCGAGACAATGCAGCACTGTTATTATATTTGTTAGAAGCAGCCTGCGATTCGACATGTGAGGAAACTAAAATCCACTTCACTTTTATACCTTCAAACACATCAAGTAATTCTTGATCTCTATCGATGGTAACAGATAATTCCTTCTCCTTTTCTGGCTTATGTGCTTTGATTCTGGTCGTTAATGGCAATGAGTTAGAACCTAGGTATATATTGGCGGCATGAAACATTTGATTTGCAGTGAGGCCATCAAACTCGTCAATGACGATGGTGAGGCGAGCAGATAAACGGTTTGATATATTCCTTATGATTGAATTGAAATAGTCATGAACAGGTTGAGGAATGAGATCTTTGGCCATGGTGCAAAAGAGGAGAGCGGCAGGGGCGATTGAAGCTAGTGTTTGGAAAGTAATTGCAGGTCTGAGGACAGAAGAGTCCGCCATCGTCATGTTTGTTTGTCACTGTATTGATCGGATATGATATCGCAAGAGATGAATGGATAAATGAACAAAAGGGTTTTGTGGGGGTTTTGGCTTGACGGGAAAGTAATAGGTCGGAATTATCCGGAATCGACTAAATTAAAAGTCAAAAATCAAGACCGGTTTTTGAAAATTCCAAGTTTAGCCCTCTCATTTTCTTCGCTCATCGTCGTCGTCGCACACAATCGGTCTTTCTCTCTTTAGCTCTAACGCAAATTTTCCTTTCAAAACCAGACAGCAGCGAAAGACCTCGACAATCGTTGTTCATCCTTGTCGAATTTTGTTTCTTACCCAGTGTTGTTGCTTCATCTCTCTTAAGCTTTCCTCTTCTTTAAAAAAAAATCGTTCCTATTGATTGTTAAGGTATGAATCCTAATCCTTATAAAATTAATTCTCCAATCTTAAATTCATAATTAATTGGAATGTTAATCTCATTTCAGGAATAAATTCTTGGGCAGTATCGAGTTTCAGATCCTTTCAAAGATCAAGTATGTGCCAGAATTTTCTTGTCTTTATGCTTTTACTATGATTCAACTGCAAGATATCATTGCCTCAATTCTTAATGCAATATCGAATTATGTATTATCAAAGCTCTTATCACAACTTATTTTGGTTTGCTACTCTGCAAAATTTCCACAGATTTGTTCCTAGCTATGTAAACCTAATATGGATAAATTTGTTATTTTGAGGTTGTTGAGCAACTCATCGTTGCATGTGGTGGGTAATAGATAGTAATTTTGATTGAGAGTTGAGGAAATATACTCGAGGAAACTCTTTGATACTATATCTTGATTGATTCGTTTCTCTTCATTCTATTTTAGAAGGGAATACTATTTTACAGTTGTTTCTCATTAATTGTATTCTCCCTAATAAATAATCAAATTCCTTTTTAATAATATATTGATGAGGGTGATTTGAATCCTGTTACTGCTCTATGATATGAAGCATGCATTTCTAATGTAAAATAAAAGTTGAGCTTGAGCATATGTGTATGTATAATGTAAATATTCGGCTATTCTTTTGGTTTTTATACTCCTTCATTGCTTTTTTTTTCTCCTATTGAAAATGAGATGGTTACTTCTATAGTCCATTTGTAAGATTGGAGACTGGGTTTTTCTGGAGTTTGAATTCGGGATTTTTAATGTATTAGAGCTGCTAAAGATTCATTTATTTCAATCTTGGGTAGATTTCATGCAGAATATTTTATAATTAGTCATTCGTAGCCAAGCCTTGCTACTTGAAATCCTTGGAGATAACCATATTGTGGGTTAAAATTGAATCTCTGTGTTGCTTTGAATTTGTTTCTAATCCCAACTTGTCATTTGTGCTCTGCTTCGGTTTCCCTTTGTTAGCTGTTTTAATTTTGAATTTTGTTTATTCTTAATTTGATTCAGGACCACATTTGATTTAATATTTTTGAAATGAATTTTTTATTTTACAAACTCTTAAATTTGTGTTTTCATGAATGTGTATGATATCGTACATTCCAACAAAAGAGAGATTAGTTAGTAATGTACCTGCATCAAGTATTGAAAGGCGATTCTGTTTCTTCCCTAAGCAGAGGCTTAACTGCACTAAAATAAGCTTTTATTCTCTTCTCTAAATCCAATTGTGAATCATTGATGGAGATGCACCCAACTCAACAGCATTGCATCTAACTGATTGTCTTCTAGATAGAGAAATGACCTTTATAACAACTTCATCTACATGTCTCTTTTTCCTTCCTCTTATTTCAACTTTGGGTTCTGAATTTGAATCCCCACATTTTTCCTTTGCCATGATCCTAAAATAAGATGCACTTTGATTATAACTTTTGAGATTATTTAATGAGTGCAGCAACCTTATATAGGTTTATAGATTACAAATGCTTACATTAGAGTTGTAATTGTCAACTTCCTTTTCTTCCCTCTCATAACTCGGATTGCATTATATTCAACTTCTTGCACGTTCATTTTATGTGTTTCAATAGTTGTTTTCACATTTTAATTTCTATTTGTATATGATGTGTCAAAAAAAATTATTGTTTTAAATTTACCATTTTTAAAAAAGTTTCAAACATTTCTAATTTGGTGGGAAAAATGGTTTCATGTTTTAGCTGCAAAATTTTTCAAATTTTTCCCTTTTCGGAGGTCAAAATTTCTGTCTTGTTTTCAAGTTGCAACAAAAAGAAGTATAAAATATATCTTTCTTGCCTCTTCCAACTTTGCTATGTGCAGAAAATTCCTGCACAAAAACCTCAACCGGTTTTGGAGGATTTTTGTCACAAAATATAAAGCCAAAACGACGTACCATCACAAATTATTTTTGGTTCACTAACCAATTGCCAAAGAGGAGAGGACACTTTATAATATGGTAATCCATTGGACAATCTACGTGTACCTGGCCCTACTATAACCATGGTTGACAGTACAGGAGGATACGCACTCATATCATAAGGAAATGATAGACTTTTTAGGAATTCATCATATTTTTTTAATAGTGTATTAGTTTTAAATTACATATTTTCTAAAAATAAAAATAAAAATTTCCAAATTTTATTGCTTTTGCTTGAGAGGATGTGACAATACAATATTTTTTATTACCATGAATATATAAAAAAGGGAAAAATGGAATATCAAACTAAGACCGTAGAGATAAGACAAGACATTATCCACGTTAATATTGAATCCAGCTCAACAAAAACAGTTTCTTATGTTCCCTTTGCGGTCGCAGAAGAACTGAAAATTTTCTCTTTTCACATACTTCACAACAATCCTATTTCCATTCACACAGAAAAATTAACAAAAGCCCAAATTCAATACGATAGAAGGCTTTAACTGGTAATAAATTGGGGGTAATTTAGTAAATCCGATTGCATTGCTTATGGCAATAAGAATAACGCCTTGCCCATTTGAACATTCTTTACCTTTTTTTTTATAACATACTACCAAGTCATTAGATGATTCAATGTAGGTATTACTAATATTAATTAGTATCTAATTAATGCAATAATTAATTAATGTTGCATATATTAAACAATGAATAGTTAAATCACAACAATTCATGTTCTTAAACTGTATGCAAGTGAAATCTGAGTGCCTTGAGAACTAAAACGGCCTATCTATTCTGCATTCATAACATCCATACACAATAGGTAGAAATAGAAGCAAGTTCAAAGAATTCATGCAAATTAAACATGATTTGGTTCATAATAATTCGTAATTTCGTCGCATCAATAGAACTAAATGTCATTTAAACAAGATTAAACTAATAAAACACATTGATTTATTATTACATACTCTACAATCTCATTTACATTATAAAACAATAACTATAAAAATCTGTCACGGGCTACGTACCATACCTCGCATCTCTGGCATGTCTCTGGAACATAAGCGTAAGGAACAACAAACCATCTTTCTTGGATGAAGAATCTTTATCATCTTTCTTCTCTTCTTTATGAGGCCCTATACTCACAATTGCGGCAGACTTCCGAAATTTCCTCACCCTTTTGATGATTTTCACCGGATATCACAGTCAGTGTCCTTCGACGGATCAAGAAGGATGGAAGTTATTCCTTCTACGGTTGCAATCAACTTCATTGACTTCAGCCTGCAGTTTGAACATAGCAGCTCCACTGAAACTATAGTTTTCTGCACCAGAAAAAGTTAAGTCAGATCCCTCTGTACTTTCTCCGAGCCTCAAAACAGCTAAAAAATATTTATGCCATAAACTGAAAAGTTCTGCAATGTGTCAGAAAGAAGACAATGTGGAAGAGAATGTTTAGCTGTAAATATAACAGTAACAAACAAATCACATTCCAACAAGAACATAATAACAAAACTAAGAAAAAACATGTCAATCTGAGCAATGATAACTTTTGGCATGTTTCTGACACAACTTCAACTAACAAATTTAAAGTGGAATTGAATAGGTTCACAGCAAGTATGGAAGGACACAAAGATGCTATGTATAATATATAATTTATTTTTCCACTTATTTTCTGTATATCATCTCATCAAGCAATAAAATCATATTGCTTTCATACTAGACAATAACAAAATGGAGTGAATGTAAGTAGGTAACAAATAGTAAATGCATGTCAGAAATTTCTTGATTGGATTGGAGCAACTGTTACCTCCAACAAGCATTCAATGCAGAACATTTACTCTAAATAATTAATCAATTTTAGAATGAGACTTCACATGTAATTCTCATATAAGAAACAATGCAATTTCGGGTTTGACACCATCCCAGCATACCATACCATTAGCTTATCATATTCATCAAACTTCTCATTTTTCCTTTTTGAAAAAGGGAAGCCCAAACCCTTTGTTGGGGATAGAAGTAGAATCTGCATACAACCCAGATGGATTTCCGTGTCCATATATGGAAAACAATTATAAGTCCTACCATTGTTACACAGAAAATTGTGTTAATGGTAGACTGCAGAATTGGCATATGCATCACTGATAGATGGCATAATTTACCGATTTTCATAGAGAAAGAAATAGCTCATTCATATAAGAAGTTTAAAAAAATAGCACTAGTAACCTGATATTACATATTGCCATGACCATGAAGGCATGGAATAACTCTTTAGTTCAACAATTCAGCTATAGAGGGCATTGGAGTCAGCGTAAGGGGCACATCTGACCCTACTCCTGCCACATTTTATGTCCTTTTATGGTAGTACATACTTCAATATGGCCCTAACTAGGTCCCATACTTATACACACAAAAATACCTTTAACAACTTAGCAGCTCATCACCGAGCACATGGTTACAGCTGCACAACATTGCTTCCAATGTTTTGGACCACATGTTTGTTGTATTCAGTCAATTAAAACACGAACACTCAAACCTTCCATCTTGGTTGCAGTCTGCAACTCCTGATCTGAAATCAAGCTCCAGCATCAGCGCAGATCTTAGTTAATCTACAGGGAAAAAATTACATTGCAATTAGAACCTTGTATGCCTTAATCATAGTAAAAACAAATGCATTTGGGCCAATTTTTTTTTTTTTTCCAAAACAGACGTCCATCCTTTTTTTTTAAAAAAGTTTACGTGAAAGACAATCACATATAACTAATGGAAAGATCAGCCAAGAGCATGAATGAGAAAAAATGGAAACAAAAAGCAGCAAAATATGCTGAAACCATTCTGACCAATGAGGCAATTCTGATGAATTTGGTACCAGAAAACTTAATGAGCCGTTTACCCAAGAGGTGTATCTTATGTGTCAATCTAATAACTTAAGTAACCATGGTCTAGTTAGGTTCAGCTTCATGTATTTGCATCCTCCATTCCACCTATTTCAGGGCCATATGTCAACCATTGAAATATTTCATAAATGAAAATGTCTGAATGAAACAAAAAGGTCTAAATATATCAGAGAATGAAACTGTACGATATAACACCTCGCTCATGCACAATTTAAGAGTTGAATTTTGCCTAATGTCCGATTGCTAGACCACGACCAAAGGATGTATGCTTACACTCTGGCCTTTTAAGCAACACCCTAACTCAGTCCATCCCGACTGCATGAATTTTGCAAATATATGGGCTAAAGTTGAGATGGAATTGCAAATGATGCACATCTTTTTCCAAGTAGTGCTCAAAAGTATCTTGTCTTTTTCTCCATCCCCCTCATTTAATACCCAAAAAATGAACATACAAAAGTAGAAAGATGATCAGATCTTCACACTAATTTCTGAGTAATTGGAGTTCTACACTCCACATCAAGTACACATATGAATGCAACATTTCTCATGGCACTTTTAGAACTTTGACAAGGTAAATGCAGTATCTTGTGCTCTGTTAGAGCTAATTGTTTGTGATACAACATTGTTTGTACAAGGCCTGTGGGTGCTCAGTACTTCAGCACTTCCCATTTCCCAACCTCTCGAAGAATGTAGCTCTAAAATGAGCATAAGATCCTTTTAAGAGCACTGGAGATAAGGATAACAAAAAATTACATGATTTAGTTTTGCTTGAGCCATTCTCTAAACCATAACATTTGAATTTGGTAATTGAAGAGAAGGGCTGAAGATCTCAAGATTTGATTTGAACAGGAATCAAACTGAAAATTAAGTTTCTTTGAACATTAAAATAATACTAGCAAATGGCACAGTGCATAGTTAAAAAGACTGGGGGTCAAACAATGCTGAAGTTGTCACTAGAAAAAGTATCAAAAAGTGGTATTTGAAGAATTTAAAAAAAAAAAGAAAAACCTTTCGGCTTAAATGAAATAAATTTAAAAGAAACATACAGAAACAGAATTATTTGCATCTATAAGGAAATTCAATATTTTAAAGAAGTAAACCCAAAGGGCAGACTTACTAAGGCAAAAAGGTGCACACTTCACAAATTCAATCATATAAGTATAATGTAAAAACAATTTAAGAATAAAAAGTGTATTATACCAAGATTCTTACACTTACCAACAGAATTTTGCAGTGAAACAGAATTCTCTGTAGTTTTATTGATTCTACTTTATGGTTTCATAAACCCCCATTTCCATGGTGTTGGATTTCATATGCTTTGTTTCCACCACTGGGGCATAGCAAGCCAATATTTTCTCATCTTTTGCATAATAGGCTTCCATCTTCTTTAAGGGTTTCAAATCCAAGTCAATAAAACTCACCTAAGGCAATTGCACAAAAAAAAAAAAAAAGAAAAAGAAAACCCCACTAATTTCAGAATTCTATTTTCTTGGGAAAAAAATTTCGTTATAGAATTAAACAGTTAATTCATGACATGTGAATGTGTATGAAGATATCGAAAAACATGTTAAAGACTGACCTTGTAGTCAAATTTTTGGTTGGTTGAATGAAGATATATACTATTATAGACAGGCTGAAAGACCCCATCCTCTAGTTGTTCAAAGCTAATCATCATACTACAGTCTTTTGCAGTTGCAGCTATCAGATAATCCTTAACAATCTTCAAGCTGTCATCCATAGGAATAGAATGCAAGGACGCATATCTGTGTGGCAGCCTGGCTTCATCCAATTTTTTACATACCATGCATGGCTGAGAAATTAGGTTATAATAAGCATGAATTGCACCTTCAATGTCCAAATTGTCAAGTTTTTGAGCTTCAAGAAGCTGATCCAGTACTCGAGAACTATAAACTGTCTCAGCAACAAGCTCTAAGAAACACCTTGTGCGCAAACCATCATCTGCCTGGATGACTCCCTTCAATGCATCTTCAAAAGCTTTTTCAATCAAAACACTAGTTTTGCTTGTACCACCACCCAAGCCCCCAAATATAATAGAACCATTTAAAAACACACGAAAGTTGTTCTGCGGGGTGGCATAGAGATCAGTGATAGCTTTACGTATTCTTTCCTTCGAACCAGAGAAAATGTCCAAAGGATCATACTGGCTTATCTCTGATATCTGAAAAATTGAAATGAATGAGGAGAATGAAATTCATATAAAGAAAAAATATCTCTAAACTAATACATGAACATGCCTTTTAAAGCAAGCTTCAACGCTGCTAATCAATAGAGTGGAATTATGCATGACTATTAACGTACTAATTCAAACCCTAGCATCATCCAAATAATTCTGCCGTAGGACCTAATAAATCACAAAGAAAAATACCTCATGTTGGCTCAACTTCAGGATTTGGTGCATTCTAAAACGAGTGGTGCTCCTCTTAATAGAATTCTTTTCAGCAATGAATCTTGAAGACGGGAGAAATCCACATTTAGGCTACTTCATGGAAACAAATACACGAGTTATAACGCCTAGAAGAAAAAGACATTGCTCACAAACAATCAGGAAAGAACAAATCCGAATGCTCACAAACAAATCTTGAAGACCTTGCCCACAAACGAACAGAGAAGAAGAAATGCAACAAACAACAAATTATGTGTACGTACCTTGATCTCCACAGTAATGCAGGGTCTATCTTTATGACTACCTGAGATGAAGAAAGCAGAATAAACTTCCACTTGTAATTATCCCACTAAAAAAAGCCACCACTAAATTACATCGTGCACATTTAATTCTATGCCTTAAAATTAATGCAATTGTGCATAATCTTTACTACACAATGTAATACCACCCATAATACAGTTATTTGGTCTAATATTTCCCAAAAACATAAGGGAAAAGGCACTAAACCTCTAGAAAGAGTACTATGATATAATTTCAGACAGATGAAGACAGTGGTTTGTCTGTGTTCAGGACTTAGGAAGGCCATTGTTGCAAAGCTCCTATATTTCATAATCAGCTAACTTGATATAAGCAGATGATCTATTACCACACAATCTATGACATGACTACTGTTGACAATTTGTATAAAAAAGAGCATGCTAATTACCTTGAGGAAATAAAGAATGATCAGTCATGAGAAGCACAGAATTACGGTCTGCATCAATTTTGGCAGCATCAACTCGCCAGCCAGGACGCTGACAGATCACTTTCTTTTCTATACATTCAAGAAAATCCCTAGATACTAGGACATGCATCTGTCAAATTCCAAAAAGGTGAACATCAGAATACTAATCAAAGCATCATGTTTTAGCACCATATTAGTACATTAATTATCCCACCAACACAAGGACTAAAAAGAAGGCAAAATACAACCAGATACAGTTTAAAATGAAAATCAGTTAAAAGCAAAATAAAAGGGAAGAAGGAAAGACATACACCAGGGTCAACATGTTTGGAACCCAACAAAGGACTCATAAAATGCTTCACATAAAACCATTCTGCTAGTTCTCTAGTAGGAGCCATTACTAGTTCATTGGAATCCTTCCACAGCAACTGTTCTTGCTCAGTTAATACTGGGCGATCACCTACGCAATTGGAAGACCATTTCCTCTCTACTTTTTGTATTCTCATTACCTTCCCAATCTTTATGCCACATATTTCAAATACAACAGAACAGCTCAAGAAATTAGATAGATAATTAAAAATGCTAAAAAAAAGTAAATTATTATTTAGTATAAGCCATGAAGGGAAAAAAAAGCAAAAGAAATTCAATGAAGGAAAAAGGAAATGAACAAACGTACAAAAACAGGAGATGATCCAGTATAAGCCAAGACCAAATTAGCAGCACCTTCGCCCCTGTAAACCCAATCAGCAGCGTCTTTTTCCCCTAATTTGACCTCCATTTTGCTAAATACCGTAAGCTCTCTGCACTAAATTAAAAATTGGAATGACACCTCGCCAAACAAACAGAAAAAGAATAAACTGAAGAAAAGAAAACAAGGTTTTACCAAGAAGAATTCGGAATCGGCTGATTTGAAAATCAAAACCAAGAGACCAGATGACAAAACCCTAGAAGCCGTATTGGACAAAAAGATAAGAGAAGCGCAACGAATGTTCGAAATCAAATATGCTTCTACTCTTCACTTTTTATCTCCGCTGCAAGAAGCTGAATATATCAGTACGAGTTGTAGCCTGTTCTGAAAGAAAAATCAGTGGCGCTTTTAGCTCTTTACTACTTGTGCTGGGAAAAGAAAAGAAAGAGACCATTTTTTAAGATTCGGAAAGACAGTGGACGCTACAATTACATGCACTAAGTGGATAATTATTATTTAGTCCCTCAAAGTTCAATCTTTATAAAAAAATCGCAATAATAAACCAAAAAATTTTATAACTAATTTGAAAATAATTAAGCTCCAATTCTTTAAGCTGCTTGAGCTCTCGATCTACCAACAACGATGATTCTCAAACTCAAACTCATAAGCCAAATTCGTTTAACGTGACTCTTTTATTTTCTAAGCGATTTTATTAAATAACGAAATTACTCAGTGACATTTTATCAAGCACATTGCGGGACACAATGAAGACTTGAAAACTTTCTGTAATAAATCTGAAACAGAAGGCCGTGCAAGCTATCAAGCATAACAATTCCGTTTAGTTACAGTACCAAAAATTACAGTAAAATGGATTGAAGTTTAGTCCAAATTACATACAAAATGTAAAAGAAAGAGTCTTAGTTCTTCGGCTCCAACTCACCTATGCAGGAACGGAATCTGCGAGGAGCCTTAATTCCAAATCGACGCACTTTAGCGCAAATCAACTCTACAGCTCCTGCAAGCTCACGGAGCAATGAAGCAAGAGAATAGCTATGCCGACTCGAATTTGTTAACCGGACAAACGCCATGTGACGTTTCACGTGCCTGCATCGGGAATATGAATATGTTGGCCACTCTGCGATGTCTCAGGTCAGACTCAGTTAAATGTTGGGCTGGTTCACTGTTTTGGGCAATCAGATGACGGTTTGTTGTGTATTGGATCAGACTCGATTAGATGTTGGTCCATCAGAGTGTCCCATCCCCATTATCAGGTTTAGCGGTTTAGGAATGCACTAAAATTTTCATTTTGAAACCTCAACTTATGAACTCTAACTAAATAAGTCCTGCACAAATGTGCGAATTGTGTAATTTTGTTAATAGTTTTCAGTGTAATGTCAATATTTATTTTTGAATGCATAATCCTAATATATTTTAATTGCTTTTATTTATATGAAAGAAAGACGAAATTACATTATTATATGAGTTGCACGTATATTGCTTCATATATGAGTACAGATTCAAAATCTATAAGATTTATGAAAATACTCGAGTAGTAAGAACAATTAATGCAGAAAAGATCAATAAGACTGATCACAAATTACTAATAAGTAAAACCGAATAAAAATCTTTCAAATTGGTATGATATGGTAAATGTTTATGCTCTTTGTGGTCTTTTTGTCCACATTTCTCCGTCACACAATTCATAGAATGCAATAATTAACATTTGATACAATATTTTCTTATTTACAAAAATATTGTAGGGCAAAAAATAAAAAACTTATATGAAAAGCAAATTGTTCCATAGTGTATGTTGGTAAAGGAACAGAAGAGTATTTACTAAAACGTTATCTTCCATGTACGAATTTTATCATTTTGTATAGATGTGCTTCCGTTTGCCAAATACGCAAATCCCATTCAATGCCTTGGAGAAGAAGCTCCAAAACTAGCAATTTAGTTGCACAACTTTTGTGAGTCTTGTTTTTTGATAGGTGCAATGCAAATAGTTTTGCGTTAAAATGTTTTTTTTTTTTAACGTGATAATTTAAAATATCAGGAGATATTTATTTCACAATGTAAAAAAAAAAAAAAAAAAATTGTTTATTATTTTCAATTTTTTTAAATTTCATCCAATTTCTAAATACCTAACATGTGGGGGACTAATCTGAATTTAAATAATATATATAGTGGCTTATTAAGGATATGATCCTTCTAACACAATTTTTTCACCGTGTATCAGAAAAATGATCACTGTCACAGCTAGTTAATTTCTGGTCACTAAAAATTAAAATCAGTATTTATCAATATATAATTGAATATACATCAATATTCATCAATATAATAGAATTGTTCTAAAATAATATCAATCAATATAACTCAATATTTGTCAATTGACAAATGCTAATTAATATTGAGAATACTAATTTATATTGACAAATACTAATTTATATTAGAATATTAGAATGATAAAATTCACATTCACATCCGAAGCTTGTAAGTGCTTCTAACTTTTTTCTTTTTCGTTTTATCTATTATATATATATATATATATATATATATATGATTTGAGGCTGTGGGAAGAAATAAATACAGCGAGTATGAAAAAATAAGATAAAGAGAGAAAGAAATATGGGAGACAAAATGCCGTTTCGTTTTTAGTTTTTGTATTTTCAGAACTGTATAATTTTGATGCTGGAGGGGAGCTTTTCGGCTTTCGAGTTTAACGATGAAAGTGTCTTTCTCTATCAATGATCAACTTTTATCATTTCCTAGGGTTGCACCCTACTTCTTGTATGTTTTATGCCTATATTTGAACCTGTTTTCCTGCAAATAGCATTTAAATTAAAGTCTTGTATAGGTTATAGGCAGACCCTCAATAATTGAAGCTCTCATCAACTCCAAAACCATACTCAAACATCTTCGCTATACTTTCCATTACAGAACCAAATTACAATCTCAGTGAATTTATATTAGATTCTTCATATGATTTCCGGTCATGTTCTGCTTCAAGTTTTGATTTACAAAGCAAATTCTTATTTTCAACAAAAGTAGAATAAGAAATCAATAAAGGATATAATATATTAGCCATGGATTGAATCAACGGTTTTATTGAAGCCGACGGTTCTATAATATTTCATTTATCACAAACATATATATGTAATTAAATAAGCTTGAATTAATATAATTTTCTCTCCTATTAGGACTGACAAAAAACTATTAATTTAGTATATGATTCTTAAAAATAAATAAATAAATATGAAGTGGGGTATCGCTTCGTTTTGATAGCTTTCCAACTCAAAAGATTTTGTTGATAACGTGAATTGGGAAATGGTAAAATATCGTTTTTGTAGGTTTTTAAGTGGGAATCCAAAGTATAAAATATGCATGAAACACAATATTTTGGCATATTTTATGCTGTAAGCCAGTTGAACCACTCCATTAAATTTGCTTATTTCAAACGTGTTAATTAGGGCATTTGTCTTTTGTGTTATTGTGACTTGCGATTCAATTAGTCCCTAAAATGGAGGAATTGAGTTGACATGTATATTGTTATGACTAAAGAATAAATATTATTTCAAATAAAAATAAAACATTAATAGAATTATAGATAACCATTTTATTAAAATAAAGGTATTTAATTATTATCTTTAATTAATAAATAAAACTTATTAAGTACAACATTTTTTAATAAAAAAAGTTATTGATTAAACTATCTAATTATTTTTTTCTTAATTTTGACGAAATGTAATTTGTAAATACCATATATATTGTATTCTCAGTAATAATTACATATGTTAATGGTACTACTTTTCGCGGGTGTTAGGTGATAGAGCATGACGAAGAGCTAATTGTGACTGCATATTACAGGATGAGTTGGAGCATGTAATTAGCCTTGAAAACCCGTTACCAGCTAAAATTTAGATATACACGCGAACAACTAAACTTAAACCAAGAACTTCTGAATTAGTTTTTTTTTTTTTTTTAGTAATATTGTAAACTACAAAGTATGAAGTATCTCTCCTCTGAGCATTAAATTAATGCTAACAATATAGTTAGTAGAACTCGAATCTGAGACTTTTGCATCTTACCATTTTCGTGAAAAATAGAATGAACTAAGTCATACTCTGATTGACTAATTTTTTCAAATATTGATCATAGCAATTGGCCAAATGAGAGTAATTAGTTATGACTATTGAATTTTTGATAATCGGCTAATCGATTACTCTTTTTGTAATTACCAAAATCTTTTACCAATTATTGACTATTAAAACGTTTTTTCCATTATTGATTACCAAAATCTTTTACCAATTATTGAATATTAAAACGTTTTGTACATTATTGATTACCAAAATTTTTTACCAATTACTGCCTATTAAAACGTATTATTGATGAATAATATTGATTTATTAAACATGTTAAAAAACATGTTATATATATATATATATATATATATATATATATATATATATATATATATATATATATATATATATATATATAAGAGAGAGAAAAATAATATGGTTTTTGGTTTTATATAAAATAAAAATATAA
>CANUEY010081489.1:0-61751 GCA_948099555.1 Croton setiger
GATTTTTCTAATTTAGAAAAATAAAATTACATTAACAAACATAAAAATATTTTTGCAACTAGAAGGGTATTTTAATGAATTCAACTAATCATATAAAGGACTAAAAATATTCAGGAAAATATTATTGAAAATGAGGAAAGAGCGAACCGAAATGGAACTAGACCGATTTCTAATTCAGAGCTCTTCATCATCCTCGGATGATTTTGGGGTGCAAAAATCGAACGTCAACACCCACGTTTTCCAGTCTTTTTCTACCCAATCTAACACTTCTAATCAACTCATAAGCATCCTAGGAACACATTAAAACTGTTGGATTGAACAATTTTCCAAATTTTCCCTCTTTTATCTTTCTTTTCTTTCTTTCTCTTTCTTTTTCTCTCTTTCTCTTCTGTTCTAGCCCTCAATTCCAGCCTTTACACATTATAATCCAAGCCCCTAGCAAGGTCCAGCAGCTGCTTAGTCCCTTTTGATACTAAATATCTCATTTTTACCTTTTAAAGACTTAGCACTTAAGTCTTCCCTTTCCTCTTCATTTACAAGCTTTCAAATCTTAATTTCAATCCCTCAAACACAACCAACACCTACTTAAAACTTGTTTTTGGTGTCAAAATAACACATATAACACGTGTCTGACGTTTCGTAAAAATCGAAATCCGAAAATTGGTCGCGGTTCGATCGGTGCCCTAAACCGAGTCCGAACCTCGACGATTTTCACGGAACCGAAACCGTACGACGTCGTCAGAGCTTCAAAACGGTAAAGTTTTTAGGCAAACGAAAGCATGTAAGTCATAACTTTATTCTTTCATTGCAAAAATATTTAAAACTTCATTTTAATAATTCTTGCATATTTTAATATGTTTTTCCTTTAATTTTAACATATATGATAAATCATATTTACAATAATCTATACAGTGGAGTTTAAAAAATGAGGGTTACCACATGCTCACATTCTAATATTTTTTCATGAAAGATGCAAATATCTTACCCCTTCTAACATTGCTAGGATAATTACGACTGAAATACTATATAAAATGGCAGATTCACATTACTATGAAGCCGTGAAAAATCTTATAATGCATGGACCATGTGGCACCACCAATCCAAATTTACCATGTATGTACGATGGAAGGTGCAGAAAGCGTTTTCCAAGAAAGTTCATTGATCTAACTACTATTGATGATGAAGGTTATCCAATCTACAAAAGAAGGAACAATGGGAGAATTATTAATAAAAGTGGCATTGAGTTAGATAACAGGTCATTTCCTTATGACTATGCTCTTTGTGTTTGATAATAATAATTATACTAATACAAATTATCATAACAGGTATGTGGTGCTTCATGATCAATACCTATTACTAAGATATGGTGCTTATATCAATGTAGAGTGGTGTAATCAGTCGAGGTCTAGATCTAACATTTTTTTATTTTCTTTATTATGAAATATTTCTTTCCTTTGGCTTAAGGACTCGATAGGATATTTTCCATGCTATGCTTAACTCTTCGTACTTGTGGTCTTATTTCCAAGTTCTTAATGACATAAAACATGTGTCTACGAGCAAATCAACTGGGTGTCAATATATATGCAATTGAGAGAGTTCTCAGAATGAATACTAGCTATAGGAGATGGAAGAATATGAGATTCGGTCGATGGAATTGAAAAGATTCAAATACCAGAGGATCTTTTAATAAATCATTCAGATGATCCCATTGCTGCAATAGCTGAAAGTGCATACCCTGATTATGCTAGCCAATCAGTTAATGCGAATTGTTTGCAACAGAAAGCTATTCTCGCCCCAACACTCTATATAGTTGAATGCATCATGATTACATGGTATCCCTAAATAATGGTTGTGAGACTACATACCTCAGTTTAGATGCACTTGGTATGCTTGATTAGTCATTTGGATTTATGAAGCATATGCATACTCCAGAATTCTTAATTACCATCAAGTGCTCAGGGATCCTAAATCATTCTATCACTCTGAAAGAAGGTTTGATAATAATGTTGCTGAGAAACATAGACCATACTGCAGGGTTGTGCAAAGGCACGAGGTTAATCATTATCAAGCTTGAAAAACGAGTCATTGAAGCACAAACACTATTAGGAGATACATTTGGTGAAAAGGTCTTCATTGCTAGAATGACACTAACACCATTAGATTCGAGAATTTCGTTCAAGATGCAATGCAGGCAATTCTCTATTTCATTGTCTTTTGTCATAACCATCAATAAAAACCAAGGAAAATCTTTATCACAAGTTGAATTATTTCTCAAAAAAACCATTATTCACACATGAACAATTTTATGTTGAGTTCTCAAGGCTCACAAGTAGATAGAGATTGAAAATTTTATTATGCGATGAAGATGGAAATAGCACAAATGAAACTATAAATATAGTATATAAGGAAGTTTATAGAAATTTAAAGTAATATATTATTATTTTTAAATAAAAAAAATCTCAATAAAAAAAATTTTCAAAAATAACCATCTATAATTACGATACAGTTTTAAAATATTTTTATTATATTTATTGCTAATATTGAAAAAAATAATTTTGAATAAAATAGAAGGTAGAAACAGAAGTTTTCTTCTCCAGTTTAATCACTATATAAAACCCAACAACAATGTATAAACCATTTCATTACATTTTTAAACAATTAACAATAAACAATCATACTGCCATATGAAACTGCTCTGTCTCTATTACATATATGTATTGGGCAGGAAAAAAGATTCCTTTCTACAAATTTTTAAAAAATAAAAATCTTGATACTTTATGAATCAATATACTAGTAATTATTACCAGATTGGAAAATAAGAACATCCTTTCTTCCTTCCTATTCTTGAAATCCGATAAGTTATGGAAGGCACGGTCAAGTGTTCAGCCAACTACGTCCCTCTTACTCCAATCAGTTTCTTGGAACGGTCAGCGATTGTTTATCGAGATAATATCTCCGTCGTCTACGGCGATGTTAAGTACACGTGGAAAGACACGCACCAGCGTTGCATTAAACTCGCTTCTGCTCTTGTTCAACTTGGGATTTCCCGTGGCGATGTGGTAATTAATTAGCTCATTACTCTCTTACTTGATAGTATTTATTTCTTTTTTCTCTGATTGTAAAGGAAAACATGCGTTCCGATTATTTGATTTCTTTTTCTTGAATTTAATTGTTTGAGGCGAGATAGAACATTCCAACTTTAATTCTTTCAGGTTTTACCTGTTTCAAAGATGCATTTGCCATTCAGAGCAGTGAATCTTTGGTGGGTTGGTAGGAAGAGGATGCTAGATTACCAAAATTTATTTGCTGATGAAGTCGATTAATCTTCTTTAAGTAAAGTGGAATACTTAATAATGATTAGATATGGTTACAAATTAGTTTTCTTCTTTTCAGGCAATTGGGTAATTCAGAACCCAGTTTTATGATTTCACACATTAGGTTTCAATAACTTATTAATTTTCTTTGCGTAGTTGGATTTTTCAGTTAATTGATATCTGATGCTGGTAAAAAATTGATAATATCAAACACTTACATGATGGTCCCTGTATACTTTAGCGGATTATCAAGAATACGCATGTCAACTTCTATTAAAAATTAGCTGTGGTAAACTCTACCAGTTTTACTGAAAAACGGCGAGTTATGGAGGTGATGGTTTAGAGCATACTATTGTAGCAAGTTTAGCAGGAGGTCATCATAAGAGAAGTTAGCTTTTCCAAAAAGGAATAATGATGATTCAAACTCGGAAAACTGAATTTGTAATCTCGGTCTAAAAGATTGGTTGATATTGATCATAAATGAACTTGCTATTTTGTTTTCCTTTATGTATTCTTAGTATTTGTTCCATTTTCCCTTAATAGATTAATGATGAACTGCTATATCACTTCAGTCTTGTAAACTAGTATTAAGGATGAGTATAGATATGAATTTCAATCTGTTCCTCAAACAGTGGTTTTGAAGTTCTTTGTCTTTCTTTCTCTGATCTCTAGTTGAGCCAATGCTTCAATAGTTTGATTCTGAAGCAACGAATGCTATGCTTTCTATGTCCTTAATCTTAATGTCAGTTACTCTCTGCGAATTTAAACAGGTTGCTACACTGGCCCCCAATATTCCAGCGTTATATGAGCTACATTTTGGCGTTCCAATGGCTGGGGCAGTTCTTTGTACACTTAATATACGCCAAGATTCAGCAATGGTGTCTGTGCTACTAAGACATTCAGAAGCTAAAGTCATTTTTGTGGACTACGAATTTCTCCCAATTGCTCAGGGGGCTCTTGAAATTCTATCCAAGAAAGGGTCAAAGCTGCCCTTTCTTATCTTGATCCAGGACTATAATCAAGCTCCGATCTCCTCTAAAGAAAACCTTGAATATGAAAGTTTTCTAGCAACAGGAAAACTAGATTTTGAGGTAATACGACCAAATGATGAATGGGATCCTATCTCACTTAATTATACCTCTGGAACCACATCAGATCCGAAAGGGGTGATTTACAGTCACAGAGGTGCTTATCTAAATTCATTTGCCGCCATTCTTCTAAATGACATGACCTCAATGCCGGTATATCTATGGTGTGTTCCAATGTTTCACTGCAATGGTTGGTGCCTCACCTGGGCTGTAGCTGCTCAAGGAGGCACAAATATCTGCCTACGGAGTGTCTCCGCGAAAGCAGTATTTGAAAATATTGCTCAGCACAAGGTAACACACATGGGTGGTGCACCAACAGTTCTAAATACAATAATACATGCACCAGCTTGTGACCGAAGACCTCTTCCGGGAAAGGTAACGGTGATGACAGGAGGCGCACCACCACCTCCTCAGGTACTTTTCAGTATGGAAGAAATGGGATTCAATGTCACTCATTCCTATGGTTTGACAGAAACATATGGTCCTGGAACAATTTGCACTTGGAAACCCGAATGGTCTCACCTCCCTCGAGATGTACAAGCAAAGATCAGAGCGCGCCAAGGAGTGCAGCATCTTGGCATGGAGGCAATCGATATAAAAGATCCAGTTACTATGAAGAGTGTACCAGCAGATGCGAAAACCATGGGCGAAGTGATGTTTAGAGGCAATACTGTAATGAATGGATACTTAAAAAACAGAAAAGCAACCGAAAAATCATTTGACAGGGGATGGTTCAGGAGTGGAGATTTGGGAGTGAAGCATCCTGATGGATATATACAGCTAAAAGATCGATCGAAGGACATAATAATTTCTGGAGGAGAAAATATAAGCACAATAGAGGTAGAATCTGTATTATACAGTCATCCAGCAGTGCTCGAGGCAGCTGTTGTAGCAAGACCGGATGATCACTGGGGGGAAACGCCTTGCGCATTCGTAGACTTGAAGACAGGTCACAGTGTAAACGCAGAGGAACTAATTAAGTATTGCCGTGATCATTTGCCTCATTACATGGCTCCAAGAACTATTGTTTTTCAGGAGTTGCCAAAGACATCAACTGGAAAAGTTCAGAAATATGTTTTGAGGAATAAGGCTATGGCGATGGGAAGCCTTTCAAAACTATAGAAGAAGAAAATACCATTGATAAGGATGGAGGAGGTAATAAGAAATGGAAATTTGTCTGTGTTTTTCAGGATATCAAGGCTTGTTTCTTATTGTTTTTGTATTGAATTGATGTTGAACATTGGATTATGGTGGGCTGGTTTGTAAGCTGAAGACCTAGGCAAGGAAAAGCCCGTTTCATTTGTTTTGTACTAGTGAAACAACTGTAATAAAATGCAATACAGGCTAAAGGTTCCTTTTGTGGGGGCAACGAGTCTGAATGTAACTTATTCTTTACTTGCTCATGTGTAGCAGAAATGTATGGTTTAGCTCTAAGAAGTGATTTGTTACAACTTACAAGAAGGTAGTTGCCCTCATGGATTACCTGGTTTGCTTCAGTAGAACAGGAAATCACTTTATCTGCAGGTATTGAGTTTTCTGTGCATCTTATGTTGCAGTTGGGTGGAGAATGGTACAGCAGCATTATCGAAGGTGATACCAAACTTGTGGTTTGATGCTCTAAATGAAAGTACCTCTCCAGATTGAATCTATAGAAGAAGCTATTACTCTTTTCAATTGTCAACATTTCAACTTCAAAAATTCTCTTTTGTTCATAAAAACTCTAATATTATATTTATAGCTCATAATTTGGCTAGGAAATGTCTGGACACAGTTTATGAAACAATGTGTATACAATTAAAACGGGTCGTACTTTCTAACTTATACTACCTTTCTTTTCTTTTTTCAAAGGATTACTTATACTACTATTAATATAACCATACTGTGATTAAAAAATTAAGAGACGTGCAAGTTCAACTTTACTTGTGGACGGATAAAATAAAATAAATTTATATATGCTTTAAAGAAATGAGTCATTTTTTTCAAAAAAAAAAAAAATCTTATATACATATAGATGTACTAAATTTTTTATTCTATTTAAGAAAATTATCTTAAAATAAAAATTTAAAAAAAAAGAAACTTCAAAACTAAGAATAATGGGATTTGGAAGAGAAATTTTATTATACAATAATAGAAAAAAAAATTATTTACACCCGTCTATGAATTGGTTCCAAATAAATTATAGTAAAATAAAGAGAGAAGAATTTAATGAAAACAAATAAAAAGGTTAGAAAAAAGTAAAGTAGCATTATGACCGATCTTTGTATATCAGCGGTGGCTCAACCAACAAATTTTAGAAGCAACTTAGGAGACCGCTTTTGTATTTATAAATTTTATAGACTATAAATAGAATAGTATTAAATAAGAAAACTATGTAGTTATTGCACAATTTTCCACCACAAAAAAGTGTTATATTTGGTAATTGTAATATTTAATTTATATAATTATAGTAAAATATTCAATTATTTAAAATTTATAACTCTTATTTCATATGTTGACAAATTTACTTAACTTTACAAAATGACAAAGAAATAAAAATAAAAATTGTTTTTTTTTTTTTTTTTGTTTAAAAAGAAGGAAGGTGACACTATTTTGAACGGAATCTAGAAAAATGAAACGAAGTGTGGTCACCATCATTTGTCTTTAAATGTTATAAAATTTAAGAACATGTGAATGAAACGCTATTTTTCCTTTTTGTAATAAATTTAAATTTCCAACAATTACCACCATTAAGCTCACAAATCCCCAAATTTCATCAATGCTTACTAAATCTGCCACTGCTTCTTCTGTTTGGTTTTGGTTTTCACTGTTTATAAAATAAAATAAAAAATTGTTTTTAAGGATAAAAATTCTTAGTTAGGTGTGAAAAATAAAATTATTTATTTAGACGAATTCATGAAATAAGCTAATTTTGTTAATAATAAATTAAATTTTTTAATTAAATTATGAAGATTTATCTTAAATTTAGATTACGAAGATGCATCACTCTAATCAATTAAGATAAAAATCATTTGTTAAACTAATTTTTTTAACAATTTCTAATTAAGTTAGAGATCATTTATTAAACTAATTTTTTTTAAAATGTGGAAATGAGATTTGGTTTAATACTAGGTGGATCATCATTTTGCCAAACCATCCAATCTACCTGTGTGATATAAAATTTATTTCACTATTAAAATTCAAATCATAATTGAAATTTTAAATATAAAAATTATCATAATTAAAATTTTAAATGTGAAAAAAGTATATGATCCAAAAATTCAGTATAATAAGGATTTTATTATTATCAATTTTTATGAAAAATTACTATTTTATTCTTATAATTTGAGGAATTAAACTGTTTTGTCTTTGTATTTTTCATATTAGATTATTGTGTCGTCTATAAAATTTTCTATTAAGATATTTTAATTATTCCTAGAATACCCCTCAGTCATCATGTTCTTCTTCCCAAAATCATCTCATTCTTGCCTTGCTCATTATTCCTAAAAATGCTTCTGCTTCGTAAACTAATGATTTTGAGAAGAAGACGATAACATAGAAGTATTTTGGCATAGTTAAAATATATCAACGGAAAATCTAACGGAAAATAACTGAAATACAAAATAATATATTGTTTGAACAACAGGTATATAATAAATTAATATTTAAAAAACAGAGACCAAATAGTTTAAAATGTTAAAGTACAAATATTATTATTATTTTTTTCAATTTGGACCCACTTCGTTCTCCACGAACGGAAAAAAAGCCATTACCGTTATGTTCTAGTCTATATGCATATACATATTACAGTAAATCTTGCATTAATTTACAAAACTCAAACACACTCAGCTGATATTATTATTAATACTGCCACCTCCACTGCCACTGGCCACCACCACCGCCTCCCAAAAATGAAGAAGAAAGTTGGGATAATTGGGGCTGGAATAAGTGGCCTTCTTGCATGCAAGCACACAATGGAAAAAGGTTTTAATCCTATAGTTTTTGAAGCTAAAAGCTGCATAGGAGGTGTTTGGTCTCAAACTATAGAATCTACTAAGCTCCAAACACCCAAATCTTTTTACCAATTTTCAGATTTTCCATGGCCATCTTCCATTAAAGGATCATTTCCTGATCATAACCAAGTCATGGAATACCTTCAAGCTTATGCTGTTCATTTTAATATTCTTCCAAGAATCAAATTTAATTCTAGAGTTGTTCATATTGATTTTGTTCAATCTTCTGAAGAAGATTTCATTTCTTGGGATTCGTGGGGTGGTACCGGAAAAGCTCTGTATCCTACCGGAAGTTGGGTTATTAGTTTTCAAGATGCTCAAGATCCATCTGCACCTGTTGAGGTAAATCACATTTAACAGAAAGTAATGTTTTTTTAAGTTTTTGGTAATCAAATATAAGTCAATTTGGCTGAAAGACAGTTTATTTATGTTATCTGAACTAACAGTCACGATTATTAATTTGGGTGTAAAACAGAGTTATGTTGTCTGTATGTTGTTTTCAGGAGTTTTATGCAGATTTTTTGATTCTTTGCATTGGAAGGTTTAGTGGCCTACCAAATTATCCTGATTTTCCAGAGAACAAAGGACCTCAGGTGTTTGATGGTAAAGTTTTACATTCTATGGATTATGCTGCCATGGCTGATGAAACTGCTGCAGAATTGACAAAAAACAATAAAGTTACAGTCATAGGTTGTCAGAAATCGGCAATTGATATAGCAGCAGAGATTGCTAGAAGAAATGGTAATTTTTCACAAGAGTTATTATTTTTTTCCAGTTACACTTTGGCGAAACTCAACAAAGAACCAATTTTGATGCTATATTGGCTAATTCCGGTTTCATCTTTTTATATGTTACTAGGAGTAGAACATCCATGTACACTGATATTCAGAAAAGTCTATTGGATGGTTCCTGAGTACTTAATCTGGTTCATTTTCTTGAACTTAAATCGATTTTCGGAAATGATGGTTCATAAGCCTGGAGAAGGATTCATCTCTGGGATTCTAGCAATTTTGCTTTCCCCTCTGGTATTTTTTTCATCAATTTCAATTCTATTATATGGGTGATTTTTTTTTTGGGTACAATTCAATTGAACATTTGGAAAAAATTTCATTCAGCTCTGGATATTTTCAAGAACAATTGAACTTTTCCTGAAATGGACACAACCATTGAAGAAATATAATATGATCCCTTCTCATAGCTTCACCAAACAGATTTCTTCTTGCTCTCTGGCATCTTTACCAGCTAATTTCTATGGCTATGTCAAAGAAGGAAGCCTAATTCTGAAGCAATCACAAAGTTTCAGCTTTTGCAAAAATGGTTTAATTATAGAAGCTGAAGAGAATCCTATCGAAACCAAAATTGTTATCTTTGCAACAGGATATAGAAGTGAAGAAAAGCTGAAGAACATTTTCAAATCAACTTACTTTCAAAAATGTATTAATGAGTCATCTGATCCCCTGTACAGGTTCGGTACAACTTATTTTTTAGTACTTATATATCAAATGTTTTTGGACCCAGACTGACAAAATCGAACTGGATTTCGATTTCAAATATGATATTCTGTTAATTTTTTTTCAGAGATTGTATTCATCCTCGAATTCCGCATCTAGCTATACTTGGATTTGCTTACAGTCATTCAGATTTATATGCAACAGAACTGAGAAGCAAGTGGGTGGCACATTTAATTGCAGGAAAGTTCACAGTTCCAAGCATAAGTGAAATGGAAGCTCATTGTGAAGAATGGGGAAAAGCTAGAAAATATTATACTAGAGATAATTACAAAAGTTCATGTGTCAATGGATTGACTCAAGTCTACTGTAACGATGAACTGTGCAAGGATATGGGATTTAATCCAAGAAGGAAAAGATTTTTTCTTGCTGAGTTGTTTTCTCCTTATCGTCCAGATGATTATAAGTACATATGTTATCGGTAAAACATATATTTTTGTATTATAATTATAAGTTGTATTGTTGTAATAAACTTAATGGTTACATGAAAATATAATTTTATTATGTTCTTGTTTGACTTCCACCAGCATTAAGATGGGTTATTCTTGCCAAGTTTTAACGCAACTGCATATTCAAGTTTGAACTCCATACCTCTGCCAGTTGATCTACGCTGGAGTCACTATAGGTGGTTAATAGTCTCCTTTTCTAATGTAAGAAAACTACAAACCAAAGAACTAAAATTTATTATTTAAAGTTCTGAAATTTTCATATTTGGAGCTTTACAGCTTTGATCTTACCGTCCCATCAACCAAAACAATTAATACGACAATGACTGACACTATTTTCTCAGCAACCACATCTCAGCCACAAATTTTATATCATATTTGACATTGAATGAAGCTAAAACCACTTTATATCTCATCATTTTCCCACAAACCAAACAACAAACAAAACTACAAAAAAAATGGAAGTGAAGATTATTTCCCAAGAAAATATCAAACCATCTTCTTCTTCTTCTTCTTTAATATCTTCACACCAAAGAATTTTCAAACTTTCCCTTTTAGATCAGTTCATGCCTGCTGCATATGCTCCAATCATCCTTTTCTACAACACAAATCATCACCTTAATGATCTTCCAGACATATTAAAGCTGCTAAAGGAATCTTTATCCAAATCCTTAGATTCCTTTTACCCTTTAGCTGGAGTTATCAAAGATGATCTTTCAATTGACTGTAATGATATAGGTGCAAATTTTATAGAAGCTAGAGTTACATGTGGTCTGCAGGAATTTCTTCACCAACCTGATCTTATGTTCTTAAATAAGTTACTTCCATGTGGATTTGTTGTTAATGAATCAAATATAGGATATGTTACAAATGTTCAAGCAAATGTTTTTGATTGTGGTGGTATTGCAATTGGAGTATGCGTTTCTCACAAAATGTTGGATGGTGACGCGCTTAGCACGTTTCTCAAGGGTTGGACTTACGCAGCCATGGGATGTAACAATTCATCCCATGAGGCGATAAGTAAAGATAGAAGGTTTGAAGAGAATCTGATTAAAAGAAATTATGAGCTTTTGGGATCCGCGACTAGTGAAAAAAAAGTACTCCAAGAAGATTCAAAATCTTGCTATCATGGCTCAGAACCTGAAGCCATATGTCCTAAATTTATTGGAAGTTCTCTTTTTCCTACAAATGATCTGTGGCTTAAAAACTCATCAGCTTCTATGTGGAGTTCCTTGTTAAGAAAGGGTGACTGCAAAACTAGAAGATTTGTGTTTGATTCTTCAGGAATAGCCAAGCTTAAAGCTCAAGTAACCAGTTCTGATTTGAAATGTCCAACGCGGGTCCAATCTGTCTCAGCTTATCTTTGGAAGTCCATAATGTCAGCAAGTGCACAATTACATGGATTCCAAAAGCCATCTTTATTGACCCATATAGTGAATCTGCGTAGAAGAATGGAACCATCCTTATCCGAAAATTCCTTGGGAAATTTGTTCTGGATGGCAGCTGCACAGTACACCGACAAGGCCGAACCAGAATTCAATGTCCTGGTGGATAAAGTCAGGGAAGCAATAGCAAGAATCGATGATGTCTTTGTCAAGAAACTAGCAGGAAATGATTGCAAGTCTGTATTGTCTGAGTCTCTCAAGGCAATCACCGAAATGGGGTCTAAAGATGGAGAAGTTTCAGTAGACTGCTTTGGATTTTCAAGCTGGAGCAAATTTGGGTATTATGATGCAGATTTTGGGTTTGGAAAACCTGTTTGGGTTAGTAGTATTGGTTTAGAAGGTTCTATATTTATGAATTTGATAATTTTGGTTGATACAAGGTCTGGTGATGGTATAGAAGCTTGGGTGACCTTAGATGAACAAGAAATGGCCATTTTGGAAGGTAACCAAGACCACCTCAAATTTGCATCTTTGAATCCGAGTCCTTTGGAAATTGGCAACCCAAGAATCATTACATAATCACCAATCATTGATTACCTAGTTTAATTCAATGTTACCAGATCTGGGTTTCGCCTCGATACTTGACCTCTCTGTTTTGAGTTATAAATTGATTAGCCAGATCCGCCTATAGCTTCTTTTGGCCTTTTATTATGTATTAAAAATAATTGCTGCGGACTTCCATTGAATACAAATCATCAATACAACATTATCAAGGGAAAAAGAATGACCTGTATAAAGTTTAATTACACAAATCAAAACCTCTGTTCTAAAGAATTTTGGATATATATCTCTATCATCATTCATCATCTGTGTCATGCATACGTTAATACTGCCCGTCAAGATACAACTTCAGAGTGGAATAGCTGAAACAATAGGTCTACTGGATTTGCTCTTTGAAATCCTAGAACAGAACATGAACAGTAACAAAACTGAGGATAGCAAGAAGAGCCTAAAATAAGTTCTTAACTCCTGCATCCCAACATCTAGTACCTCCATCTTCTTACCGTACCTATTTCTTCTTTCCATCAAGTACCCATCAAGATATTCATCTATGGATACCCACTTTTCCAAACCAGACGTTGCAACCTTTGACTGGTGGTTCTCGTCAAGCGGGAGCGGTCCCAATTTAAATATCGTGAAAAATGCAGCAGACCAATCATTCAGAACTCTCTGGACCAGAAAAAAAAAAATCATTTGCTTGTTAACTTTCAATTATTTTAAATTTTCTAAATAATAAAGCAGAGAGAAGAACTAGGACAATGTAGAAATACATGATATGTAATTAAAGTTAAAACAAGGCCGTAAATTTTGGGTGTGGTGTAACGTACATTGAAGCTAGTGAGGTCAACAGGATTGAACATTTTAAAGCAGTCTTTTGCTGAAGCTTTTGAATCTCCATATATCTGCCAGTCATCAAGTAAAACATAAGCAAGAAATGATTCCATACTAGTTTTTAACCATTATTTATTAAGTTGTCATTTCGCACACCTCAAAAGTGAAAGCCATAGGCACTTTAACAATGTCATACATGTAATCTGTTGCTGTCCCATGTGCAAGATACCTAAATTTCAAAAGCAAAAAAAATATTCATGTCAAAAGATCTCCAGCTTTAAGACTGAATTGAACATTGTAAAGCATGAAAACTTGATCCCTTCAGTGGGCAGGATCTAAACACAGAACAAGAAGACCTTCCAAATGTGAACAAAGAATCACATGCTAGTAAAGATGATTGCTAATTTACTATCTCCAGAAAGCTCTGTTGAGTATGCACACTTGAATTTGAATATGAAATCTAATTTCATCCAACAAGCAGATCCTATTATTGACTATGGTTTTAGCAATTGTCCTGTTATTGACAAACATCCTACTACTATAATAACAGCCAAGTTTTCCAATTCCAAAAGTTTTTTTGGTTCCAGAAGTCGAGAAATTCTGCCTCATGTAAAGTTACCAGGGAGTTCAGATGGACAAACTTTACTCCCATGAAAAACAGGAGCTAATGAAAATTTACGACACAAACCAGTTCACCATGCCTAGAATGCTTCAAGAACCTTTTTAGCTCTCAAATCTGCCACCAAACAGTGTTTTATGCAATATTACAAGCAGATCAGGCTTCTTATGCTAAAATAGGATGAGGCAGATTCCAAAGCAGGCACAAATGAAGTGATATATGTATGCGTACAAATGTCTATTCAGAGCCAAATTATTTACAAGTTATGCATTATTGAACATGAAACAAAATACACACACAAAAAAAAAAAAAAAAAAAAAAAACCCAAACAGTGATTTTGCCTTTCCTGAATGGTGGAATATATTACTTAGTCGTCACAGATACAATAAATATCAGCGACCATTATCAATACTGCATACGAGTTGGACAACTTTATGGACCAAAAAAAAAGAAAAAATTCAAATAAAAAGTAGGTTTTAATTGAAAGTAAGACTTACCCAACAGAACCTCCTCCGGAACCAATCATGCAACGCTTGTGACAATGAATTTGGTTAAGTTCATGAAGCAATGACCTCATACGCCTTGAGGGTGGTCCATCAGGTGTTGTGTTCCTGTGGTCATATGGCATGAATAACGCCTGAAGAAATGAAACAAAGTACATTGTCATTAAGTATTGATTCAACTAACAGTAAAATGTAGTGGAAGGAATAATGAAGAGGAACACAGCAATAACTAACCTCCATTCCAGAGTGCACATTAACCCATATGTGAGGATCAAAAGATAACGCAAGTTTCCGCATTATTTGAGTTTCAGGTTCACTGAATGGACCAATGCCAGGATTCTCTTCATATGGATCATAATCCTATAATTGTATAGGTAACCAATATAAGACAGAAATCATATATCATATGACAGCATACTGTGAAAATTTTAATATAATGATATATGGAAAGCTAAAAACATCATTGTTGATGACGATCAATACAAGTACACATAATAAAGCCTAGAAGTCCAAGGGTATAGAGCAAATGAGCACAAACCTTCTCCTTTTTGCCCCAATCAACACTCCAATTCCGGTTGAGATCCACTCCTCTTCCTGCCATGGAAAGTTAAAGTTAAGAATTTCTCTGTACTCCCAAACAAACATACTAAATCACTAAGATCAACTGCATACCATTTCTCCTCTCGCAAAGATCTCCTTCTTCAACAAGTTTGCGACCGTTCAAATTTTCCATAGGTACCACCTGCACATCATTGGAAAACCATCATTTTAAGAAAATTAATGTTCCACAAAATAGTTTCTTGAACAATTAGAAGCCAGAATAACCTATCTCTACATCCAACTTTAGGATCCAAACACACTAACCCAAATAAAAATTTCAATCTCATTAGAAAAGCAAATCAAAACTATATTAATTAACACAAGGAAATATAGGTTCAGTTTGGTGTTCAAAGATAAATTACCTTTATGACAAGCTTGTCCAGAGAATTGTTTAAGGAAGCTGGGCTTATATTGGGTAGAAATTGCTCTTCACTTAAGATAGACAAGATCCTATACGCAAGTTCTGTTGTAATGAGCTCCCTCCCATGCTGTCCAAAACTCTGGAAGACAAGGAATCATCTGTCAAGAAAACCAGCAATTACCAATTTGAGATTATCTAATCCACCACTACAACTACATATCAAATTCAAATCAAGATCATAAAAAACTAGAGTACTCTTCCCTATCCCCTCCACTCTAGCTTAAGAAGAATCATATATTTTTAAAAATTCTTTGCCATTTGTTTAGCAAAATCCTCAATGTGAAAAATCTAAGGTCTTACACATAAGCAAAAAATTACCAGAAGGATCCGAAACTTTGATCTATCATTAGTCTCTCTCTTACTCCTGCTATAAGTAACTACTGTGATCTCTGCTTGGTAACCTTTGTTTTCAGCTTCAATCGTCTCCACCTAATAAAAAGTAAAAAAAAAAAAAAAATGTAAGTTTGAAGATTGAAAAATCCCCCACAAAAACACACAACACAACAGAAAATGGCAGAAATGATCCATACTGTAAGTTTATCCGGATGACGATGAACCAATGCCTTTATCTGCTCCAACAAATCAACACTGCAATAAAAAGTGGAAAACCCATCAGGTAAAATGAAAAATTCCACGTTTATTATTACCCAGGATTAAAAAACTCCCCAAAACCAGGAAATCTGAAAAAAAGAAAAAAAAAAGAAAACCCCAATAAATATAAACGAATACAAACAGTTTATACATACCTGGAATGGTAAAGATCGCGATTGATTGGGGTAAAAGTTGTATTAGATTTATCACCATGGACAGATGAGAAAAAAGCAAAAACGAAAAGGAAAAAGAAAGAAATGAGAGAAGAAAAAGCCATATCAAAGCAAGGAATAATATTAACTATTCTTGCTCTATTATTCTTTTTCCTTCTTCTCATCTGATTAGAAAGAAAATCTCATTTCTATATCTTTCCGGCAAAGACTTGATTTTGCTCCGATGAACAACGACGACGAGAGATAGAGAGGAGAAGTGGTAGATTTGTCAGTTTATCATTTGGATTTTTGCATGTTCAACGGCCACCATTGCCATATACCCACCACCAGTATTGTTTTTTCATTTTTCATTTTAATCTGATACCGTTGGATCGGAAAATAAAAAAAATATATATAAAAAAAGTCTACATGGAGTGGGCCCACAAACCAACATGGGTCAGTAGTTAAGTTGTAATAAATTCGAAACTCCAACAATAACTCCGGTCCATAACATATGGCCCATTATCCTATTGGGAAATTTGTCTTCCCGACAACAAAATCTTGTACTTCTCTGCTTGGAAATTAAGGCACCATCAATGTTTAATTATTCAAATTATTTATTGTTTGATGGATTTATCTCCCAAAATTAATTGGTCCAAATTTAGCTCTAATTCAGAGATGTTCCGAAAAAATCCATCCATTCTAGAGTAGTAAATATATGGAATACACGGCAATACAACTAACAATGTTTTTGATAGAATTACATCTTACCATCTCGTAAAAGGCCATGCTTATTTGAATGATGTTTAATTACGGAATTAAAGAAATCTGCACACAAAAAAATACATGAATTTTATCCATTTGATCCCTTTTTAGTTAAAAAAATAAAAAATGGAAGGTTTTCATTCATTGGTGTTTTTATTTACTTTTAATTTTTTTTTAAACTGTTCTAAAAATAAAAAGGAACGGTTTTGTTTTCTCAGGAATGCAAACATTTTTTCTAAGATTCAAACAAATAATAGTATTTACAGATTGAAGAAGAAAAATTGTTTCCAATAGATGCTAATATCTAACAATCTGCTCTGCTGCTCGTTACTAAGTAAAATGAAGAGCAAGTTAATCTAACTTAAATACAAAATAACAAGTGTAACAAATATACATTTTTATCACATAGCAAAGTAAAATACACAATGGTTCTGTAACAATGATGTTGTTTGGAGCTCTCATATTCTGAATGTACAACATGACCTCGATTGTGTCATATATATATGTAACTTTAAAAACCTGTATAAAAGCAGTTGAGTGATGATTTACTTGGCAATGTTCACTATGCAATCGCGATTACGTTGCTTGATTTTCTTCGTAATATTACAAAGAAATATTCATGCAGCGTAATCACTATTACATTACATTACGGCTTCATCAAATATTCTCTTAATCCTTTTTTTTTTTTTTTTATCTTAAAGTATGGCTTGTAGATCCAGTGTTCCCTTGTTGCAGAAGGGAATCTCTTCCAAATTCTGATGTCTGAGTATATAGTTTTCCCCTGCGAGAATGAGACCAGAAAGTAGGAAGGAGAAATATAGGAATCATCAGAATATTTGCTTCAAAACAGGCTTTCAGCTGGCAAGGAATTTAAATAATTGATGGTAGACAGCTCAGAAATATTGACGCTTGTTTATGCTTGAACATGATGATAACAAGACATTTCTCAGAGCAATGATTGCATGTAACCGAAACCGAAGAAGATTGAAGCCACAAACCTCAGATTGGCCACGGTTACAGCCTTAACTATCAGTCATGAAAATTGATCCCCAACTTCACCATGGCAGGAAAATTGTCGGTCGACTACAATTTTAGTGTTTGCTTCATATATCTAAGTGCAGATCGTAGCATTGCTCTAGCTTTAGTATCTGGTTTGCACCCTGCCAGAATCATTTCTTCGTACACAGCCGGTACCTGCAACCATGCGTGTAAGTTACATCATAATAAAACAGTTGATTCATGTTAATAAATAAACACGAATTCTCTATCATCAATAGTAATTATGCTGTACTCCTTGCATTTTCTTCTCTTATTCGTCTCATTCTTTATAATGTTTAGTGTCTTCGTCTAATAGCTAGAGATTGCAAATTCAAAATAACACAAGGTGAGCTGTTTGAGGACGAGAAATGTAGCCACAAATTTAAGTTATTAGATTAGAAGCAAACCATGTGAGCAGTTGGCAGACAGACAATTTGAAACTGTTACAACTCAAGCTGATTCACTTCAAGCTTACAGAGTTATTTCAAAGTTAATTATCTTTAAGGTTCTGAACTTAAATTTCAAATGGAAATATTCAACTCAGGTAAGCATGACTTTCCAAAATAGTTGGGGCTGAAAATATGAATTTACTCATATTCTGCTCGATTTTTAGTACTACATTCCATTTGCATAGAAGTAGTGACAATATTGTTTGTTGATGAACATAAAAGGTTCTATACCTCATGAAACTTATCGACGCGGATCAGAGCTTTCATAAGTGTTGTATATGTTACCACATCTGGCTTTACATCCTGTAGATACAGCAACAAGTGGACAGGTTATGATATGACTCCAGAAACTATAGTTTCAAAATCAGCAAGCGGATATTCTAAAAAAGAAATTAACCAGTGTACTTACATTTTCCTTCATGTACTCCAGCACCGCAAAAGCTTCAGCGTCTCTCCTATCCTCACCAAATGCATTGATCAAGGAATTAAGAGCTAACAGACTAGGCGTAAGGCCATCTGCTCCCATTATTCTAAATGCATTTACTGCTTGCTCAGATAAACCCTATGAGGAAATAAAATGGAACACTATTAGCGACTCTAAAATTAACAGTTTGTCAATTAAAAGCTAAAGCACAAAATACAGTTAGCGACTCTAAAATTAACAGTTTGTCAATTAAAAGCTAAAGCACAAAATACAGTTAGGCTACGAAATCCATCATGGACAAAGAGGGCTTATCTTCAGATATTTATACTAAAACATTTTGTAGCAGTTATATATGAAAAAGTGATTTTTGCATCATGTTTAGTAGCCTACCAAAATATAGAATCAAATAGAGTATGTAAATTAATCAAGAACACTAAGAAAATTGCTTCAAAAGGTGGTTTGAAGCAATGACATACCCTTTGTGCATAGGCATTTATCAAGGCATTGTACATAGTGGAGGATGGTTTGAATCCTGCAGATTTCATATCTTCTAGGCACTCAATTGCATCATTAAACCTTCCAGATTGCCCATAAATATCAACGAGGGTAGTATATGTCACAACATTAGGCAACAAACCCAGGCTCTGCATTTTCCCCATCAAGCTTTTCACATCATCCCATCTCTGCTGCTCCCCGTATGAATTGATCATAATATTACATGTGGTGGTGCAAGGCGAATAGCCTTTTTCCATCATTTCCTCAAACAACTCGTCTGCTCTATCATGTCGACCAGCTTTACAGTGACAATCTATAAGTGTATTCCAAGTAACTGTATCAGGTTTTATACCCTCAGAAAGCATCCTATCAAAAGTAGTCATTGCATGATCAAGGCAATTGAACTTTCCAAAAGTATCAATCATCACATTATAGAAATGCCTATCAGGCTTCACTCCAAGGCTCTTCATTTCCCTCAGAACCTGAAAGGTTTTTTGCCATTCCCCTCTATCACGATAGCTAGCTAAAATTCTACTGAAAACATATGAGTTAGGCATCACATCGCTTGCTTCCATTTCCTTCAACACAATCCTTGCACTTTCCCATCTTCCTGCATTACCATAAGCATCAATTAACAAACTATAAGTACGTTCATCAGGCGAAACCCCACTTTTCTCCATCTCTGAAACAATAAATTCTGCATCTTTAAGCAAACCAGCTTTGACATATCCTTTAAGAAGTGCATTATAAGCTCTAGTCCTTGGTGTCAATCCATTATCTTTCATTTCTTCAAAAATTGCTTCAGCTTCCACAGTCCTACCGGAATCTCCCAAAGCCGAAATCACTGCTACAAGAGTAGCTGTTCTAGGACTCAATCCGTTACCTTGAACCATACCCAGAAACTCCATTGCTTTGCATGGATCACCAGCCTTAGCAAAGCCTATGATTATATCATTTGATAACTGAATATCAAGCTCAAGCTTATCGCACTCAATTTCGTTGTAAATCTTCTGCAACATAACAGAATCTATTCTGTTTGATCTCGTAAGAGACCGGATAATCAAGCTGTAATTAATGAAATCCGACGGGTAACCGTCTTCCCGCATTCTAGAAATCAAATTCAGCGCCTTTTCAAGATCGTTATTCCGTGCACAGGCGTTTATTAAGGCATTGTAGGTTAAAGGAGATAAGGTCTGCTTCTGAGAAAGCAAAAAAGCTTCGTATAACTTCTCCGACCGGCCAAGGGCATGGATTAGAATAGAATACAGTAGCTCGTAGGAGAAACAGAGATTGTGCTTCTGAAGCCATGAAACGACGGTGTATGCTAAGCCAATTGAAGACGAAGAAGAGCAGAGAGATTTAAGAAGAGAGTGCCAGAGTGGACCTGGAACAGCTCGGTATTTCTCTGTGAGTTCTAATTCCTTGGCATCCAGTGAACTCGGCGATGTTGACTCAGAATCAGGCGGAGCTGTAGAGGATGAGATTTTGTCCGACAAGAAGTTAAGAAGCGGAGTGAAGTCATATCGGCGGTTGTGTAGAGCGAGAATGTCGTCGACGTCGTTATTATCCAGTCGTTTCTTTAAAGAGGCGGAAGGGTCAGCCAAATTGGCTGTGATTGCAGGAACTGTAGTTGCGGAGGCGGTGGCCAAGCGTGGCAGGTGGAATATAAGCTGGTGGTGGAGACGGTGGTGCCGGTGAAGGATTGGAGGAGGATGAGGAATATGAGTAGAAGGAAAGCGCATCGGCGTACGTGGTGGCGAAAGGAGCATGTTAAGCTTATCCAGGAAGAGTCAGTTACTGAAATTGCAGAAGAATAGTGTTCCGATGAAGAAGAAGGAGGAGGTGGGGTCTGGTTTATCGTTTATGGTGGGTGACGGGTGAAAGTGACCGTTGCAGATTTTTTATTTTTCTCAGTACATATAGGTCCAACGGTGTCGTTTGGAGATAAAAAAGGTACCTCAAATGAAAACGATGTCGTACGTGCTCTATAAAAATTGACAGAAATCCTACCAAAACCCTCTTCAAACCCTTGCCGCTATTTTGCTTCCGAAGCAGAAGCGTCTGGTCTGCAACTTGCAGAATTGGAAGATCGGGGACGATCTTCTCAGTAGCTATGGGAGGATCTAGGGTACAAATCAACAAGTCTCATAAGACTCGATTTTCTTCAAAATCGTCTCGTAACCTTCACAAGACATCTTTAAAAGGTTTTGTGTTGTTTTACCTCATTCCCAAATCTTCCTCTTGCTTAAATCATAATGTTGTATTTCAATTACTAATGGCCCTGTTTTGCTTGCTTTGCATTAGACAAGAGTAGAATCGCAAAATCGGAGCGTAAAGTCGCCAAAGGAGCTCGAGCTGCTCGAATTCAACGTAACAAAATCGTATGTTCTTAATATTCAGATATTTATCTTTTGCTTTTTTTCATATGATTTGCAAAAAATGTGTTTTTGATTTTATCTAATGCACAAATTTTTGGTTTTGTAGTTGCGGGAACAGAAGAAGGCTGCCGTTTTGAAAGCGAAAAGGGCTTCTAGTGGATCATCAAGCCCTCCTCGTATAATTGTAATTGTCTTTTGGGGTTTTCTTGTTCTCCACTGGGAAAAAAAATATGTTGATCTTGCTAAGCTGTTGTCTGAAAGTTTATGCTTTATCTTATTTTTTGTTTTTTTCGTCTAGGTTCTATTTGGGCTCTCTGCCTCAGTAAACCTAGATTCACTTGCAGAAGAACTTCTGAAACAATTGTCTCCTAATGGTACTGGGTCTTCGACAGTTGCATCCTTGGAGTACAAATTGAGGGCAACAGTAAGTTCAAGTCTTAACCAAAGATTGTAAAATCATAAGAGATGGAGGAAGTAATAGGTTGCTACCTACTAAATGGCAGCATATTTCTTTGACAATATAGGCATTTTTTTTTGCTTTTGCTATTTGACATGACATTCAGAAGACAGATTTACAGTGTGAACTTCCTTTGTTGTATGCTGTCAGGTTTCAAAAATATCATTTGTTGGATATATGTTAGAATGTTACTGAATTTTAATCTTATCATTAATCTGTCTTAGATATTGAAAGCACCTCATGGGGATTTGTTATCTTGTATGGAAATGGCCAAGGTATGAAAGTTTGTGGCAGCCTTCTAGGTTTTCCCCTTTTTTTTTTTTTTGTAGCCTAAATGTTCCTCGATCTTACTTCAGTGCTTTTGATTGTTGACCTTTCGAACTTTGTCTGGTTTTCAGGTTGCTGATCTGATTGCTTTTGTGGCATCAGCTGACAGAGAAGGTGATTCTGACTATATTGACTCATTTGGAAGTCTATGCTTGTCTGTGTTTAGGTCAATTGGTTTGCCAAGCACTTGTGTCTTTATTCGGGTGAGCTATTGATCATTAAACTGATCTTTTATTTTCATAATTTTGAGATTTCTAGAGGATGTTTGGCATTTGTTATTGCAATCGCTTTCAGTTAAAATTTGTCCTCTTTTTTTTTTTTTTTTTTTTTTGTAGGATCTACCTACCGAGCTGAATAGAAGAAATGAGGCAAAGAAGATTTGCTCTACCATGCTTGCTGGTGAATTTCCTGAGGATTGCAAGTTTTATCCTGCAGACACAAAAGATGAATTGCACAAGGTAGTGTATCGAATTCTTAAAGAAGTTATGACTTTTCTTGGAACTGAAGTTTTTATGGATACTGAAAATAAATTGCATTCATGTACTGTTTCTGATACCTATCTTCTGTAATTTTGCTTAGTTACCATCATGCTTCATGCTTCTTATTCCTTCTTGCATGTTTATTGCAGTTTTTGTGGCTATATAAGGAGCAAAGGCAAACATTACCTCACTGGAGAAACCAACGGCCTTATCTCATGTCCCAAAAGGTGCTTATTTTATTCTAAATTACTTAGCTCTGAGTAAAAGTGTGGCTCGCTTTGGGGTAGTCAGTAGCACCAATAAGAAGTAAGTCTGCTTAGGATTTACAAAATAGAGGAGTTTAACCCCGGATGAATGCTTACACTATCCAGTGACATTATACTGACACCAAGATGAGGCAAAATGGTATAATAACACAAAATAGTTTGATAAGTACATACACCACTGAGTCTTGCTACAGCTACAAATGTATTGAATATGATGAAGAAGATAAGTGAACTAGCCTATTAGCCTGTTTAATGTATATTGTCAAAGAGATTTTCTTTACATATGGCCTATGCATTTCTGATTTAATATAAATCACCTGTTCTGCATCCTGATGATACCTTTAGTGCCAATTGTTTGATGCCTGATATGTGGATGCATTATAGGCTGATATCATAGCAGATGATTCAAACTCAGAAAAATGTACTCTTCTCCTTACTGGTTATCTGCATGGCCGCAGCCTCTCGGTGAACCAGCTGGTAATACGTTCACCATATAGCCTTTTTTGTGCTTGACATTGCATTACCTTTCATAGTTTGACTGGTGCCATATATGATATTTCCTCAACATCAGATTCATGTTTCTGGTGCGGGAGATTTTCAACTGCAGAAGGTTGAAGTTTTGAAGGATCCTTTTCCTCTCAATCCAAGAAAAGAATCAGATGCAATGGATTCGGATGATCTGATAAATGCTGAGGTATTGTATGCTAAGCAAAATAGAAAGTAAAGAATGATATTGATTGGAAATTGTAATCGCATAATTTCTTCATAACTGGGCTTTAATTCTTGCATTTCCTCTTTATTACCCTCCTCGAAATCATTAAAAAGGCATCATTACTCTGCTCTTTGGTGAATTGAGTTTGCTTTCTCTTTGTTCTTTGTATTGGCATGAATTTTATGACCAATGAAGATGAAATGGCACATCTATATTTTCTTATGATGTGACCATCGTAATTGCGGTTGTTACTTTGGAATAGGTTTACAATAGTGAGTTTGGTTCACTTGTTTTTCTTGTTTTTTCCTATGATCTGTATGCATGACTCAAACACTTTCCTATCGCTTATTACAGGTTGTTCGTTCCATGAATCCAGATTCTTTGACCCAAGAACCCTTGCTTGTTGAGAATGAGCCTGATCCTCTTGCGGGAGAACAGGTAACTTGAACAGGCATAAACTGCTTTTTGCTCTTAATTATTTTTTCATAAAGGTTGTTGATGTTAGCAATCATTGTTAACTTATATTGCTATCTATAACATTGTTATTCCTCATCAGACATGGCCAACAGAGGCAGAGATGGCTGAGGCTGATACAAATCAGAAACAAAAAAGGCTGAAAAGGAGAATTCTTCCTCGAGGTACTTCAGAGTACCAGGTCTGTGTTCATATAATTCAAATTAACTTGTATCAATTTTTTACTATTCCTAAATTTCTTTTGCATCAAGTCCCTTTTTGATAACATCAAATTACCAATTGAAATTCTTATAGGCGGCTTGGATTGTGGATGATGGTGATGATGAAGATTCAGACAGTGGCAGTGATGCTGATGATGGCATGGTACTGGATGAAACAGAGAATTATGGTCCCCGAGGAGAAGATGCTGATAACTCAGAATTTGATGATGATCATGCTTCCCTAGACCTTAGGAACTCTGATGAGGAAACTGAAACTGATTCAGTGATGATGGTGAGTCTTAAATTTTAACAATTTGATGGTCTGTTACAAATGTAACTGATTCAGTGATGATGAGGAGTCTTTAGTTTTAACAGTTTGATGCTCTGTTAGAAATGTTACTGGCATTCCTTTTTCTTGCAGGACGCTGAAAACTTAACAAGGGAGCAGATAGAAGAGGAGATTAAAAAAATTAAAGAAGCACATGCGGAAGATGAGGGTAAGTGGTGGTTTTTTTTTCATGTTTATCTTTCCTTTTTTCTTTGAAACATTTTCCAAGTAGATAAATTGATTGTGTAATTTCTATATTTATTTATTTTTTTTTCGTTTTTCAGAATTTCCAGATGAAGTGGAAACTCCATTGGATGTTCCTGCAAGAAAGCGTTTTGCCAAGTATAGAGGTCTCAAATCATTTAGGACCTCCTCATGGGATCCCAAAGTAATAAAGAAGTTATCTTGTCATTGCGTTTATTTTGATATTTTTCAGATTATGGATTCATGTTATTTCTGGAATGCAGGAAACTCTTCCTCCAGAATATGCCAGAATTTTCGCATTTGATAATTTTGCAAAAACCCAAAAACATGTTTTCGCAAAGGCCCTGGCAGCGGATGAAGAGAACAGGGATGAATGTGTATCAGCGGGTCAGTATGCAAGGCTTCACATCAAGGAAGTACCTACTGCTGTTGCTTCCAGATTATGTTTACATGCCAAGACAGGGCCTGCGATTGCATGTGGTCTTTTTCAGCATGAGTCTAAAATGTCTGTCCTCCATTTCAGGTATATTCTATCTTAGTTTCTGTTAACTACTAGTTTCTCTTGTTTTTCCTTTAAAAGATATTTTCTTCATCTTCTTTGCGTCACTGTTGGAGCCTTTCATTTTCTGCAGCATTAAGAAGCATGATGCTTATGATGCTCCCATCAAATCCAAAGAAGAACTAATATTTCACTTTGGTTTCCGGCAATTTGTTGCAAGGTACTGATATTAAACACAACTACCTTATTTGCTGCCATTCTAGAAATTTGTGACAATTTTTTTTTTTTCTGCTTTCCAGGCCAATATTTTCCACCGACAACATAAATTCGGACAAGCACAAGATGGAAAGGTTTCTTCATGCAGGACGCTTCTCCATGGCATCAATTTATGCCCCAATTTCTTTTCCACCTCTTCCTTTGGTAGTCTTGAAGCGTGGTGAAGGAGGTGCTGCCCCCACTGTTGCTGCTGTTGGTTCCTTGAGAAGCATTGACCCTGACAGAATAATATTGAAGAAGATTATATTAACTGGGTAAGGAGTTCTCATGACAACCCTTTTAATCATTTCCAACATATTTCTACCACTATCATTCGTTGAAAATAGTTCACATGAATAGGAAAAAAACCCCATATGAATAGACAGCATTAGTTTATGATTTTTTTTACTTCCAAAACAACGCTAGATTGGGCTTGGGATCTTTTCATGGAACTATTAATGTGCTACTGGAGTTTAATATTAAAGTTGAATGTAATTCGGATATTCTCATTGCTTGAACTATCTGATGCAGCTACCCTCAACGAGTATCAAAATATAAAGCCTCGGTTCGATACATGTTCCATAGCCCAGATGACGTAAGATGGTTCAAGGTAAGACAACCTCCACTGAAGGTTCATGCCATTTTCACTTCTTACATTTGGAGACAGCTGATGCTTTGTCAAATGTTGTTCTCTGTTATCCTGAATTGATTTGATTCACGCCATTACTGATGCTTGCAGCCTGTGGAAGTATGGACCAGATGTGGCCGTCGTGGTCGCATCAAGGAACCTGTCGGGACACACGGTATGATTCTTAATTACTTTCTTTTAAGTTGTTTTAGAATATCATTTATCCATGGATTTTGGTGGCATTTCAGAAGATAGCTAAATGTTTCTGCTTCATATCCAGGAGCAATGAAATGCACCTTCAATGGAGTTCTTCAGCAGCATGATACAGTCTGCATGAGCCTGTACAAGCGTGCATATCCCAAGTGGCCAGAACATCGGTTCCCGATTCTCGATGCCTGATCAGACAGAAACATTATCTGATTCTGGCATCATTATTTATCACGAAATACAAAAGGTGTCTGTGTGGGAATGAAGCACTGGTTCAGATTTGTAAGTTCCTATTCCATTTTTACTAGGGAAGTTAGAAGATTGTAGCTTTTTACTGCTTTCATTTTTCATTCTCCTTTTTGTGGCGATTATTACATTTCCCCTGTAGTTGCAAAGCAAGAGTTGGGAATAGAAATAGAGATGAAAACAGAAGTAAAACACAAGCATTGCCTTTTTGCTATTATGGCATGCTTGCTTGTTAATTTATTTATATACTATGAAAATGGAATTTGCTGAGTGTAAAAAGTTTAATTAACTGAACTAAAGCATTCTTGTATTCTCTTATTCCGATTATAATATTATAAACTATTTGTGGCAATAACATGAATTCATAGATTAAATGAATACTTGGTATAAATTGTATCCCTTAAATAATCATTAAAACACATTATAATATAGAAAATAAACAATATTATTCCAAAATAGGAGATGGATCAATAGTAGACGTGGCCATGGGCCGGTTCGGCCCAGCTGGCCTGCCTGAACCGGCCCGGCCCGTCGAAAAAACTGTAACCGCCGGAACCGTAACCTGAACCGGCCGGAGGCGGGCTGGTTCAGGTTCAATGAATTTTGGAACCGGAACCGTGGGGAACTGTGAACCGGACTTGAACCGCCAGTTCCGCCTCTCCAAACCGCTAGTTAACCGGCCCGCCACCGAACCGGCGGTTAACTCGAACTACTGGTTCACCTGCCCGGCTGTTCGGCGGGCCGGTTCCGGTTCCACCCCTTGAACCGTGGCCCGGCGGGCTGAGGCCCGGAACCGGCCCGTGGCCACCTCTAATCAATAGAAGCATATTGATGAACCTCAAATGAAACTCATCTTCATCCAAAATTATCCATGCTTCAACGCCTTCGTCTTTTCTTCTATCCCTCAAACAGACTACATTCATATAATATAAGGACTCAATTCTGAACAATCCTCTGCATCAGGTTGTACCGAAGTAACTACCCATATTGCCTTTCCCCACCCAAAATCAGTGTCATACACACCAAAGTTACACCAGCTACTAAATAACACAAATTCTGCCGTTTCATTCCTCAATTCTCCAATCTCTTTGCTTCCGTCATAATATTGTTTACCATTTCTTAACTAGTTTAAGACATTATCAACTTTTCTTATTACTTTCCTGAGTTGACTCACTGAGTCACTCAACTTGTCCTCATTGTCTTCTTTTTTAAAACTCCTATGATCCCTACAGAGGTTCCCCATGGAATGTTCTGGCAATGGCGGCTTCCCTTTTTTTTCTTAAATTTACTGCATGGGTGAATGCCGGTTGCTTATTAATACCTGTTTTCTTCAAAGAAGCCATGAGAGATTTGCTAAGAATTGCTGTGAACCTCGCCGCGAGTAGGATTATTAATAGCTTTTGCTTTAAGATTAAAAATGGCGGATTCATCAAACACAACCCTCTTGATTATGCATTTTCCTTTTTTGTAAAAAGGGGCAAATATAGAATTGTATACAGTTGCATCTATTGGAAAATCTGGATTTTGAGGGAAATGGATTCTCCATCCAAAAAAGGGCATTTCGACAAAGTAGCAGCATTAGCAGAAGTCCCAGTATTTAAGAAATAAGAACACACTATTTGCATCGCAGACCATGTGAGTACATACACACCAATGGCAAATCCGCCACATGCATAGGTGTTTTCTTGAATCAAAGCTACCGGCGAGCTAGGAGGAAGTCCCAATCCATGAGTTACATTTGGTAGAAATTTGTCGAATGGTATTAAATCAAGATGAGTGAGGTGTTGAGATAAAGAAATGTTGGATTTAGCTTGTGTGTAACAAACACCTTCATCATTACAATCAATAGATAATCTATCTTTAACTTTTCCGGCAAGTGGGTATAAGCGAGATAAAAATTCAGACAATAATCGCTTTAAAAGTTGTGTTCTTTGGGTAATTTTGTTTGTTTCTTGGGAATCTTGATAGAAAAGAATGATAGGAAAATAGGGAGATGCTAGTAATTGATCTAGTAAAGAGATTTTGTAGGTTTTAAGGTGAGGTGGTGTCGGCGAAGGAGGAACAATGCAGGTTTTGGAAATTATTTCAACCTCCATTTGGCTGCTAATTAATATTGAAATGTAAGAATTTGGAGAAGATGAAGATGACTAATCATATATATAGTTATAGATGCTAGCTAACATTAAATTAATGCGAATGGCGTGCTTAATATACATATATATAATGGTCACCAACAGGTTGCTCATAGAAGCAGAAGAATATTTATTACAGTATTAATAATAATTAATTAACATATGTTTGATTTACATTGTAGATTCAACAATTGTGTACCATAGGATTACCTCTACTCTTCCAACTTGCTTTTGCTTTGAGATTGGTGATGGCAGATTTGTTGAACACAATCCTCTTTGATGTGTACTTACCCTTTTTTAATAAAAGAGGCAAGTACAGGTGTAGGACTACTTCCATCTCTTGGAAATGAAGCATGTGGAGGGAAAACAGATTTCCATCCAGAAAAGGATGTTTGATAACTGATTTAGATGCAACAACAGCCCATTCTTTTAGAAATGAAAAGAAACTAATTGCATTGACCATACAAAAAAATAAAAATAAAAAATGCCAAAATGTGGTTCTTGAATCAAAGCAACTGGAGAACCAGGGGAAGTTCAAACTCCCGAGTCGCATCTGGCATCAATTTGTTAAACAATGGTAAATCTGGCTGCACAATGTATTCAGATAATGGGATGTTAGAGAAATTTTGTAGGTTTTGAGGTGAGATGGAGTTGGGGAAGAAGCATATGCATATTTGAGAATCAAATCAGTAGGAATCAAGGCACAAAATCAAAACAGCAAATATTCTGTATCCATTCCATATTTGTACCAGAAATCAGAGTATGTAACTAGGAGAACAGAATGTAAATGATATGAGAAAAATAATAGAAATAATCCATTCCCTTTTCATCAATGCATAATCTGAAACTAATTAACATGCAAGTGCAAGAATTATGATAAGATGATGCCTAATCAGCCTGTCTATAGAGACAGATGCTAGTCTTGTATTAAAATAGTAGATGAAACAAATTCCTGATGCCAAAGCAAAGAAATGATCAATTAGTTAAATACAGATCAATTAGTTAAAGTGTCGAAATACAACTTTTAGAAGGTACTTTTAATCCAGATCAAATTGATCCACTAAACACTTTTGTTTAGGGAATACTACCAAAAACATTATTCTCAAATTAATCATAAATTGGAGATGGATCAACGGAAGCATACTCAAGTAGCTCTGTGTCTTTATCTAATAAGTCAAAGTCATCATGCAGATTTACCCAAGCTTCTACTCCGCTACCCATTCTTCCATCTGTCAAATAAACTAAATTCATAGACACTGTATCTGTATTATCCTTGTATGGCACAAAACAAGTAGCCCATATTGGCTTCCCCAAACCAAAATCAATATCATATATGCCAAAATTACACCAACTGCTAAACCCTACAAAATCCACAACTCCACCGCCATATATGGGATTAGTATATAAAGCCTCCATTTCTTTCATAGCATCACAATAAGTGAGTAATCCATCTTCACTGCCTTTTAACTTCTTTATAAAATCATTATCCACTTTCTTTATTGCTCTTCTAACTCCACTCACTAATTCACTCAACTCCTCCTTTTTGGCAAATGCTGCACCCACAAGCCTTGCAAAATTCCCCATTGAACATTCCGGTATTGGTGGCTCTGATTTTGATCTTATATTGACAACATGAGATAATGCAAATGGTTTATCAACGCCGGTTTTGTTTTTCAAACATGTCATAAGACATTTGCTGATAATTGCAGTGACCACCTCAACACGAGTAGGATTATTAATATTGTTGGAACTTGCTTTTGCTTTGAGATTGGCGATGGAAGATTCGTTGAACACAATCCTCCTTGTCTTATACTTGCCCTTTTGTATGAACCGGCCAAGTACAAAACCAGGCACTTTATCTCTTGGAACTGCTGCATATTGTGGGAAAATTGATTCCCCATTCAAGAAAGGGTGTTTGATAGCTGAACTAGATGCAGTAGCAGCCCATTCTTTTAGAAACGAAAACAAACTAATTGCATCCCCAGCCTTGTGAGAAAGATATACACCAATAGCAAAGCCACCACAAGCAAAGGTGGTTACTTGAATCAAAGCAACATGAGATCCTGAAGGAAGTTCATAGTCCCGAGTTGCATTTGGCACCAATTTGTTGAGTGAAGCTAAATCCGGCTTAGTTATACACTGAGATAAAGTAATGCCAGATGTAGCTTCTATGTAACATACACCTTCATCATCACAATCAATTGAGAGACTGTCTTTAACTTTTCCGGCAAGTGGATAAAAACGGGATAAAGTTTGGGGCAAGGATTGTTTTAACAAGTGTGAGCTTTCGGTGATTGTATTTGTTTCTTGGGAATTTTGATAGAATAGAATAGTGGGGAAATAGACAGACGCTTGAAATTGATCGAGCAAAGAGGCTTTATAGGTTTTGAGGTGAGGTGGAGTAGGTGAAGAGGGTGCAATGCAGCTTCTGGAAATTATTTTAACTTCCATATTCATACTTTGTAGCTAATTAATATACAACTGCAACAATTAAGATACAATGATGACTAATCAGATTGGCTTCCATTTATAAGGAGAAAGTGTTAGTCTTTTATCAAAACACTTGTTGTCTTAAATTCTTGAAACCCAAGAAAAGCCATCAGCCACACTTATTGACCAAGAGTGACACCCAAGAATATCCTCCCAAACCAGACAAACAACAATAGAACCCAATATATATATACATTAATTACATAAATTTTCAACATCTCAAAATTAAATAAATTATCTTTTGTTTGAACTTTGAATAAAAAAAGAATTAGATCAGAGACAATGAAGCTAAAGAGAAGCAGATATTTTTCTGATTCGAAATCTCCGTCATATGCATAAGCATTACCAAATTTTCATCAGCTAAAATATGAAATTAACTATCACACTCATTTGGGAACTTCAATGTTCTACATTTTTCTTTTTCTAAAAACATTAGTACTATAGATATATTTCATTCATCTTCCATAAATTATACCTCAAAATGGCTGATACCAAATCTATACTTAAAAAAATGTGAATTCGAATTAAAATCCACCAAAAATAACAATCAGAGCAGTTAACAACACAAATATCCAACGATCCAAAATCAAGTTAAATTCAGTTTATAAGTAAATAAAGATGGAATTTTGGACCTTGCTCCAACTGAAACCGGTGCTGAAACGTGGGGTGGAGGCAGAGGTAGCGGTGGCTGCGGCAGTGGTTATCTGTTACTCTGTATCTCGCCCGACTAAATTTCATCAGTGGTACATAAACTTCGGGGTTCTAACACAACAGTATCTAAATTTTAAATTTTTGCAAAAAAATAACTGTACTTCAAAAGAATTTGCACTAAAAATATTTTAACAGGTTTACAAGTTGTTAGCCAGTTGTAAACCAAAGTTGAGTTACCTTGGAGGAAAATGCAATTTTGTATACTCTTCTTTTTCTTTTTTTTTCACCACAGTAGCTGTTTTCTTAAGTTCAATATAATTATATTTTAATCCTTAAAAGTTATATTTTATTTTCCGTTAATCTTTCATATTTAATTTAATTATTATTTTATTTTTTTTTATTTTATTAAATAAATGGAGTGAAATTCACAAAATTATCCCTAATTTTTTATGAAACCTGTATTTTATCCATCTATTTAAAAAAAAAAAAACATTGTCCCTTTAATTTAAAATTGTTAAACGAAATTGTACTTCGGTTAGAAATTTTTTATTTTTCCATTAAACCTATATTAAAATTACTCATATGTCATTATTTACAATATATTATGAATATGTATATATTTTTTATTTTTTAAAATTTTAAAAGAAAATAAGTATTCAAAAATAAAAAATAAAATAAAAAAATGTCGCTAAACCAACTTCATCTTTGTTGGCGTATCTAAGAGATGACGATGATGATAATAATAATAATTTTATTAAAATTTTATTATTGTTATTATTATTCTTCTTCTTCCTATCCCTCCCATGGCAACTGCAACCACCACCACCACTCTCTTTTGTCACCAGCACTACACCATTTTCGTTGCCCTAATAGAACCACAACGATAGAAGAAAACTAAAAATTTTAATTGGAGGGTAAAGAATAATTTGAAATTGGAGGGTTTTTGGGTGAATTTCGATTTCATAGTGGTGACGGAGGTGGTTGTTTCCGGAAGTGCTTCAAGAGGCGGTGGTGAAGAAGAAGAAGTTATTTCATCTCAACAAGATGAAGTCAGCAATCAAGACTCCAGAGAATCTCTTTTCTTACGGTAGTTCTAGGGTTTCCATTCGAGATTTTAAGACTTTTCTTATTTTTTTTTTTACAAATTACAAGATGATTTGTTTGTATTGTTTAATTTGAAGTTATATAAAATTTATAATAATACAAACTATGAACGACTAAAATTGATTTCAAATCATGTAAAAATAATATAATTTAAAGAAATAAAAAATAGAAAAGGCTGGGTCTCGAAATCTCGATTCAAGACACGTAGCCACTATTAAGTTTCAATTGCTCCTCTTCTCCCCTTCTCTTCATACTTATTCACGGTGACAACTTGCAAGCGACTATCGTCTACATATTATCCTCCATGAATGCACACCATACTTCAGGAAGAGGATCAACCCACCCATGCCCATACTTCTCTTTGATAAAAGTGTGGGGGGCAGTTCCGCTTGCAACAAGTCGTGGGCCCTGATATGTATATTTTTTATTTTTTTCAGATTAAATTAAATGGCTGATATCACATTTTAATGGACTACATTTAAAAAATATGACTGTGTACTAAAATAATAGACTTAAATTCTGTAAATTACAACCAATAAAATTAATGTTGGAATTGAAGAGAAACAATTCAACACTTTTGATTCTAAAATAAAATTTAAAAATAAATACAAAATGGAGGTATATGAGTACTCCTTTTGTTTTAATATAGCTAGATTCAAATATGCAAAAACTACATGACAGTTTTTTTCCCAGAAACTGCAGAATAAGAATTGCATTCAAACTAGAACTGGAGAAAAATGCCTTAAAAACAATACAAAAAACCAGCTCGAATCTAAAGAAAAAAATCTCAGTATTTGCTAGGCTATTTCCAAAGGAGATGGATCAATAGAAGCATATTGGAGAAGTAGAACATCCTTTTCAAACAACTTAAAGTCATCTTCATCCAAAGCAACCCAAGCTTCTACTCCTTTACCAATTCTTGTATCCATTAAAAGAATCAAATTGGGTTGCGGCAAATACAATTCCTTCTCAAATAGCACATTACAAGCTGCCCAAATTGGCTTCCCCCAACCAAAATCAATATTATATATACCAAAATTGCACCAACTACTGAACATAGCAAACTCCATAGCTCCTCCTTCACCAACTGAACTTGCAAATAAGTCTTTAATTTCCTTCATTGCATTAAAAATTGTGGGAAACCCATCTTCAGAACTTCTTAATTTGGTCACAAATTCATTATCTATTTTCTTTATTGCTTCTCTTAGTTTGCTCACTACTTCACCTAATTCATCATCTTTGCTTCTGAATACTGCACCAACTGGCCTTATAGAGTTCCCCCAGAATGTTTCTGGTAATGGTGACTCCATTTTTTGTCTCAGATTCACTACATGGTTTATTGCAAGTGGGTTTTCAATACCTGTTCTGTTCTTGAAAGATGAAATAAGAGATTTGCCAAGAATTGCAGTGACTACCTCCACGCGAGTAGGATTACTAATCTTGTTCGAACTTGCTGCTTTTGATTTAAGCTCAGCAATGGCAGATTCGGAAAAAACAATCCTTTTTGTTATATATTTACCCTGTTTCAAGAAAGGTGCAAATATAGAAGCAGATTTTGCTTCTTTCGGAAATGCAGCAATTTGGGGGAAAATAGAATCTCCGGCCACAAAAGGAGGAGGAGGGCCTTTTTTGGCCGAGAATTTAGCCGTATTAGCAGTAGCAACGGCCGCAGTAGCCGCCGCCCAATCTCTTAGAAATAAAGAGGAACTTTTTAAATCGCAAACCATATGAGAAATATACATACCAATGGTAAACCCACCACAGGTGAAGGTGGTTTCTTGAATCAAAGCGACCGGAGACCCATCTGGAAGATCATAATCCCGACTTGCATTTGGCATCAATTTATTAAGCAACATTAGATCAGGTTGAGTAAGATAATCCGACAAAGAAATGTTGGATTTAGCTTCTGTATAGCATAAACCTTCATCGTTACAATCAATATGAAACCTGTCTTTGATTTTGCCGGCGAGTGGGTAAAAACGAGATAAAACTTGAGATAAAGATTGCTTCAACAACTCTGATTTTTCAGAAATTATGTTTGTTTCTCGGGAATTTGGATAGAAAATAATAGTGGGGATATACCATGTTGGTTGAGATTGATCGAGTAGAGAGATTTTATGGGTTTTGAGGTGAAGTGGGGTTGGGGAAGAAGGTGGAATACAAGTTTTGGACATTATTTCAATCTCCATATCCTGAGCTTCAAGCTTAATTTTTTTTATAGCCATAGCTTCAAGCTTAATTTGATACACAGAACAGAAGGGTTAAGTACCTAGGATACAAGGATGAAGGATCAAATTATATGCAAGTTACGTTACAATTTGTAATTGGCCAAAACCGTAATTGCCTCCCAACTCTGCGTGATTTTATAAAGGGATATTGAATATTTTGGTTGCCCAACTTTGGTACTTTTTGTTTGAGTTGCTCAAGTTTTTTTTCTTTTTCTTTTTTTTTTTGTCCAATAAGTTGCTTAACTTTAAAAAATATTCAAATAAATTGTTCATCTATTTAAAGCGGAATAAATCAGTTGTTTTGTGCCAGGTGGAGCTCCATGGATCGCTGACATGATACGTGGCGAAAGAATATCCGACCATGCCACATAAGCATCCCCACCTACGTAAAGCTTCTAATTGTATATCTTCTTTTTTTTTATTCAAGATAATAATAAAAAATAAAATAGTATTAATACGGATTGGAATTCAATATGTTAATAATTTAGGTTGTGAGTTATTATGCAAATAGTGTAATTGTTATACAAATAATACTTTATAATAAATTTAATTATTATGTAATATCATGTATAGTAATTATTTTTACTATAAATTATTTTTACCATAAATAAGTCACTTTCGACGATAAATAATAAAATGAAATATAATAATTTTCTCTTTATACTCTCTTTTATAACATTATCTTTATTATATTTAATCTTATATAATACGTTATCAGTAATCCGCCTCTACAAAAAATAAATTTTTTACCCTTTACATTTTTTACATAAGCAGCTCCTAATTTGTATTTATTTAATTTATATACTATGAGATGATTAAATTTCTACTAACATACTAATTTATTTATTTTTGTTCATGGAATTATTACCTCTCTCACTATTTTATTTATTTTCACTCGTAAGATGATTAAATCCTTACTAATCCACTAATTTATTTATTTGTGTTCATGAGATAATTAAATTTTTACTAACTTGTTAATTTATTTATTTTGACTCGTAAGACAATTAAATCCCAACTAATTCATTTTTTTTACTCATAGTATAATTAAATCCTACTAATTTATTTAATATTATGGAAAATTTTATCCATATTTTTAACGGCTACATCAACGGTTATATAACGGTAACAAACGGCTAGTATTTTATTTTTTCACTATAAATACACAATTATTTTTCTTAATTCACCCATACTCGCATTTCTATTTTTAATCTTCATATTTTTTTACCCGATTTTTTAAACATGTATTGGTTTCATCATTTATTTATTTTATAGATAATTAGTATTTATTTGATTTTAATGTTTCAACTAGATGGTAGGGATATTATTTTTCATATTGGAATTATTTGTAGTTTACCTTTGTATTTTATTGCAATATTTATATGAATAAAATAATAATTATTGCAATATTTATATGAATAAAATTTAATTATATTTTTCTTTTTATATGCAAAGATATCTCAAAACTTATCACCTTAATTTCAATGCACTCACATATACGTGAGAAAATTTATCAGTTGAAAGTTGGATGCAGCAATGTATTTGACGTCCAAATGATTATTTGACACAATTAATGAAAGAAATACCAGAAATAAACAAGATAAATTAACAACGATGTGTTTCATTAAAAAAAAAAACATCTTACTGATCTTTTAAAAAAATGATTATATGACAATTAATAATCCATATATTATATAGAAAAGCCTTAATGAAAAATTTCCACATCAAGCAGATATTATGCTATTAGAACAAAATAAATGTCTTCAAGATTTTAAAAAGGTGAATGATTATTAATTTGTACTTTTTAGAATAGTCATTGTCTTGAGATTTTTTGGTGATACAGTTATAGATGAGCATATGGTAGAAAAAACTTTGTTGAGATTTCATGCTTTTAATATGATTTTACAAGAATAATACAAAAATAATTTGAAATCATATTCTGACTTGATCTCGTCCAATTGAGTCGCAAGCATTTCCTGAAGTAAATGCCGTGGACGTGGTAGTCATCGTGATAGAGGCCGAGGCCGTGGCTATGGACGTGGACACGGACGATTATTCTAGACGAGGAAGAAATCAAAATTTTGGTCTGAAACAGTAAACATAAATACAAACATCTTTAATATGAGGAAACGACTGGGCTGAGTAAGAAATTCAAAACGACCAAACAAGATGTTTCTGAGAAATATCAAAAATTTGAAAATGAATGTTATCGGTGTGTATGTAAAGGCTTTTGGGCACGTATTTGTAGAATTCAAACGTTTTTGTGATTTATACCAGGCATCTATGAATAAAGGAAAAAAGATGAAATTTAGTGAACATCATATCTAGAATAATGATGATACACAGTTGAGTGCAGGTGATTTTATTGATGATTATGCTGACAATTAAGATATCTATTTTAAATGTTTTTGTATTAATGCATTATGGTGTATTTTTTTTCTTGATATGTAATATATTTAAGTTATGTTTTTTAATATGTGATGATTATAATATTTTATGAATAAATTATAATATTATCTTTATCTATCATAATCTTGTTTATTTATTTTTGTATTTGAAATTTGACATGAATTCTGTTGAAACTGAACAAAAAGAAAAGGAGATATTTATGTTGCAGTTACTCATCATTTTAAAAACAAAGAATATTTCTTTGAGTTAAAATCAATAAAGGTAATGGTTAATACAATATCAGTACATGCAGATTTGATTGAAGGAATTGATAAAGCGAAAATCACATTACTAAAAGTACAAAAATTGTGATACATGAAGCTTTATTTTCACCAAATTTCACAAGAATTTTGTTGATATATACCGAAATGAGTATGACACACAGTCTATAACTGTAAGATACAAACACTTGCGAGATTTTTACTCTCTAATGGCTTGCATTATACATATATAAATGTGATTGAATCACATATGGTAACAAAGGCAATAATATCTGATCATTCAAATATGAATATGGCATGAAAGACTTGATCATCCAGGAATTATAATAATGCGAATAATAATTGAAAATACACATGGACATTCACTGAAGAGGAAAAAGATTCCTCAAGATAATAAAAATCCTTGTACAGTTTGTTCTCTTGGAAAATTGATACAAAGGTCTTCTTAATTAAAAATTCAAAATAAATTACCAACATTCCTTAAAAGAATTCAAGGTGATATATGTGAGCCTATACATCCAGCAAGTGGACCATTCAGTTACTTTATGATTTTGATTGATGCATCTAGTAAATGGTGACATGTATGTCAACTCGTAATGTTGCATTTGCGAAATTTCTTGCACAAATTATTAAATTACGAGCACAATTTTCTGATCATATAATAAAAAAGGTGAGACTTGATAATGCCGGCGAATTCATATCTCAAGTGTTTAATGATTATTGTATGTCTATATAGATTATAGTTGAGCATCTAGTTGCCTATATGTATACACAAAATGGTTTAGCTGAATCATTAATTAAAAGATTGCAATTTATTGCTGAACCATTAATTATGAGAACAAAACTATTCATATCAGTTTGGAGTTATACAATATTACATGTTGCTACATTGATTCGCATAAAACCAAGTGCCGATGATAATACTCCTCGATACAATTAGCACTCGAATATGCACCAAATATTTCGCATTTTAGAGTTTTTTGTTGTGTAGTCTATGTGCTAGTTACATCACCAAAACACTAAAAAAAATGGACCCTCAAAGAAGATTAGAGATATATGTTAGATATGAATCACCAAGTATTATAAGATATTTTGAACATTTGACAGGTGATATTTTTACGGCTCATTTTGCTGATTGTCATTTTAATGAAACTATTTCCCCAATATTAAGTGGAGAAAAAAAAAAGATGTAACAAAAGAAATTACGTGGAATCAATCATCACTCTTGCATATTGATCATTGCACAAAGCAATGCGAGATAGAAGTTCAAAAGATTATACAGTTACAAGAAATTACAAATCAAATGCAAATATGCATTTACTGATACAAAAAGAGTGACTAAATCATAAATACCAGTAGCAAATACTCCTGCTAATATTGAAGTTCCTAAGAAAAATTTAGAGGATAAAATCGCAAATAAGTCTAAATCTCGCCTAAGCATAGGAGACCAATTGGTTCAAAGGATAAAAATTCTTGGAAAAAGAAAGAATCAAAGATCAACGTTGATATTGATGAAAAGATTCTAAAAGAAATACAGAACAAAGAAAGTTCTCCTGAAGAGAACTCCAAAGAAAATGATGAAGAAATTTCAATCAACTATAACAGTACAGACATACTGTTTGAGAGAGATAATGATGAAATTTTCTTTTCTGTTGTTGCAAGTGAAATTGTGGATAAATATAATGATCCTGAACCAAAGTTAGTTGTTGAATGTCAAAATAGACATGACTAGTTGAAATGAAAAAACACTATGCAGGCTGAATTAGATTCACGTAATAAGCAAAAAGTTTTTGGACAAATAACTCTTACTCCTAAGGGTGTAAAACTCTGTAGGATACAAAAGGGTGTTTGTAAGAAAATGAAATAACAAGGTACAAAGCTAGACTAGTAGCCCAAGATTTTTCTCAAAGACTTGGAATTGATTATAATGAAACGTATTCTCCTATTATAGATGCAATTATGTTCAGGTTCTTAATTAGCCTTGTAGTTAATGAATAATTAGAAATGCGTCTCATGAGTTCTTACTGCTTATTGATATGGATCACTTGATATTGATATTTACATGAAAATCCCAGAAGAATTTGGTTGTCTGACTGGTTAAATGTTGTTAATGAAAATAGTAATTCACTATTTTTAACGATAAAATGCCTAAAACATCAAGTACAAATCCCAAAGAAATGTATTCGATCAAACTTCAAAGATCTTTATATGGGTTAAAGCAGTTTGGATGCATATAGTATAATTGATTAAGCGATTATTTGATTAACAAAGGATATATATATAATGTTATTTGTCCATGCGTATTTATTAAGAAAATAACATTTGGAATTGTCGTTATAGCTATATATATTTTAATGATCTAAATATCATTGGAACAAGAAATGAAATCAATGAAGTTGTTACATACTTAAAGAAAAAATTTGAAATGAAAGATCTTGGAAAACTTAAGTATTATCTTGGTCTACAAATTGAACATATGCATAATGAAATATTTTTACATCAGACAAATTATACAACAAAGATCTTAAAACGCTTTAATATGGATAAATTAGATACTCTAATGGTTGCTAGATCATTGAATGAAAAGACAGATCCATTTTGCCCTACTGAAGAAAATGAAGAGATTCTTGGAAATGAAATTTCATATCTAAATGTAATATATCTTGCTACTTGTACTAAATCTGATATCTCTTTTGCAGTAAATTTATTAACAAGACATAACTCATCTCCAATAAGGAGGCACTGGAATGGAATCAAGCACATATTTCATTATCTTTAAGGAAGCATTGATTTGAGTTTATTTATTTTAATAACTCAAAACAAGATTTAGTTGATTATGCAGATGCATGTTATAATTCTGATTCTCATAATAGAAAATCTCAGACTGGATATGTATTCATGTATGGTGGAACTGTTATTACCTAGCGCTCCCAAAAATAGACATTAGTTACTACCTCTTCAAGCCTTGCAGAAATTATTGCGATACATGAAGCAAGTTGAGAATGTGTATGGCTCAGAACAATGACACTATTTATCAAGACATCTTGTGGATTTCGAATAGAGAACATACCATTATATATTAAGATAATTCAGCTTGTATTCAAGAATTGAATGATGGGTATATCAAGAATGATCAAACAAAACATATACCTTCAAAATTCTACATATATACCTAAGAGCTCATAAAAAAAAATGATATTGACGTTCAATATGTTATGTTTAGCAATAACTCGGCTGATCTTTTCACAAAAGTACATTTTACAACAACATTCAAAAAACATGTACATAACATCAGAATGTGGCAACTACATCACATGTGAAAAGTTATTGATGTGATCATGAATGAGAGTAAAATAATATGCTGCACTTTGTTTCCATTTGCTAATTTTTTTTTCCCACTAGATTTTAATTTGGCAAGGTTTTAATGAGTCAAATCATTGTATAATATATTGTCATCCAAAGGAGAGTGTTATGAATACGTATTGGATGACAAATATGTTATCATAATAAATTTAGTTACTGTACTATGCAAATAGTATCATGTATGGTAATTATTTTTACTATAAATAAGCTACTTTCAATAAGAAGAAATGAGATAAGAATATAATAATTTTCTTTTCATCCTCTCTTTTTTATAATATTCTCTTTATTATATTTACTCTCTTATCATTTTATAACATAAAAGAAATACATGTTAATTTTTTTTTTCAAAAAGAAAAATACGCGAATTTTTTTCTCGGTTTTCCATACTATTTGAAGTTTCACTTCAAATTCTCGACTACTACTAGCTAAACCACAATTAGCTTTATTATTAAAAAATTGATAAAAAAAAAATGCAGAACTAATAACTAATTTTTCATCTCAAAAATAAAACCTAAATTAAAATTTTTTATCAATTTAATTTTTAGTAACAAGGCTTCATTACTGGGTGTTGCTTTAGGCCACCCAAGGTTAAGCCGGCATCTCATTCGTCTGGAGCCATTCACTGCCCCAAGCCACCGACGGACTTCCATTTGCCCTCCGCCCGATGTATCCTTCCAACGAACCCAACACCATCTTTTCCAACGCCGTCTGTAACCTCCATCAGTGAAAGAGATTCCGAACCAAAAGCTTTCGGCTTCCATGGATTCCTGTCACCATCGGAGCTCGCATCGGCCACCAACAGTTAGTTATGAACTATTTGAATTAGGAGCAAGTGGATGGATTTCTCTGTAATTAGTGTGAGGGAGAAGTTTAATTTCAATTGGTTCTATGGGGATGCGAGAGACCAGTTTCAGGAATATCCTACACGTACTTTTTCTTTTTTAAATGATTAATCAAGATAAAGAAAAAATTGGACTATTGGCTAATAATTAATGATAATTTCAGTATTTACTATTTGATTCTTTTGCATTCCCTAATCCTTCCATAAAATATTATGATAAGGATGGTTGAGTAATAATATCCGATGGGAATAGTTTGTCATTATTAGAAACCAAAGATTTTGTTGACCAATCTTTGTTAAGATTTTATAAGGAATTATTTGCTAGGGAAATCAGATCGATTTGATTGGAAAGATAAAGAGGCGGAGTGGACAACTGGGTCTATAAATGATGTTAAGAAGGTGGCGGTGGTGAGAAATGGAATGGAAGAATGAGAAGAACTTCTTGAGAATTGATTCTTGATTGGGTCTATAAGCATTTTTTTTTTTTACTTCTTGCATGGTAATTGGTTCTTCAATCTCTTTTTTTAATTTTTAACCATGTTTCAATTATGCAAAAAAGAATTTGAGAACCTTGCCGACGCGTATGACGCATTGTCACAGATTTTGCTACCACGTGGCACTTGCATGTCAGCAGTCCGTTGGAGCTGCGCTGCCATGTCGCACAAAACGACTAATTTGAGCGACTTATTTGAATATTTTTCAAACTTGAGTATTTCTTTTGAAAAAAACAAAAAATATAAAAAGTGCCAAAGTTGGGAACCAAAACATTCAATATCCCTTTTCTAAAAACAACCTAAATCTAACTTTGTATTAAAAATACCCTCAACTCGTATCATTTTTACCAATTGTGCCCAATTTTCAGAAGAATGACATAATTAAAAGAAAATTAAAAGAATAATGATATAATTAAGAGAACATTTTTTAGTTTATTTGGTTAAAATAATTCAACTGAAAATTTTAACCCTATAATTCTTCTTTATTCTTAGTTTAAACTGAATTCTTTTCCAATGTCCACTATCCATTTCATAGTAGATGCAGGTGGTATTGAAAAGAGAAAGAAAACAAAACAAAGAAAAAAAAAGGAGATCGGTGATGGAATTTGGTCAAAATTAGGGTAACGCAAAGTTGAATATATGGTATTGATAGTAAATTATATAAAGTTGGGGGGAAATTATGTATTTTAGCCAATGGTAACTCTGAATCTTTTGATTTTTCTTTTATATATTTGCATTTGAATGTTAGACTAATGGTATAAGCATTAAATCATGTAAGTTTGTGTTATTGGTGAAAAAAAAGATCCGTGAAATTTAATGAAAGGTGCCAATACAGGTTGGTCTTAATTGCACGTGAACTTCTCTATGGAATACAGCAATAATTATAATTTTATAAAATTAAATTTTCCCAAGTTTCCACAGCTGTCTGAAATGGAAGTCATTAAAGCTTTTGTGAACAATTCTTTTTCCCAAAATAACATCTTCAAATAAAATAAGAGGTAATGATATTTTTGGTGCCTAAACTTCAAATATTTCCAAATTGGTGCCTAAACTTTAAATATTGAATCAAAGCAGTGCCTAATTGACTGGTGGCATGCAAGCTGTTTCAGTGCCTAAACTTTAATAACTCCTGCTCCCCAAAGTCCCCAAATTTATTCTAGTTACTTTGTAAAATTAACATTTGACAAACATAAGCTATTTCCTGGGTTGTAAGAAATGCAAATACATATATTAATTCAAAAGTTTAGGAAATTGTGTTTTATTTTTATTTATTTCTTTAGAATAAACTACTACATTATATTGCATAGTGAAAAAAGATATATTCTCCTGTACATTTAAATTATAAAAATATTGTTAGCTCGAATATCCATTGCATAGTTTATTTTAAAATTTTTGTGATAAATGAAAAGCACAGATTCACTAAATATTATAAAAAATAAAATAAAAATAAAAATATTATTTAAACAATATTTTATCCAAACATTTATACAAATTCTCTCTTAAACATTACTCAATATGAAATTCTATCTATAAAATATTGAATTTAAGTGTAGTGTATAGTAAGATGGAATCATAATGGTATCGTTTAATCAAACAATTCTTTTTTTTTTTTATAAAAAGTAAATGATACAAATTAAATTAAAAAAATCACTTTCACTTTCAAAAAAATTAAATAAAAAAGATTAGTTTAAAATTAATTAACTAAAATCCAAAACTTATTTTAGATGAGTAAATAGTTATTTATTGTACATTAAAAAATAGATATTTATTATAAACAAGAAAATCATGGAAATACTTTATAAATTTTTTTTTTAAAAAAATGATTTATAAATAAGTGAATTAAAGATATATACTATTTTAAGTATTCAAGACATTTATAATTCATTAGATTATATAATTGATATAGCTTTTATAAAAACATAAGGTAAAATTCATACCATTATAAATTTAACATGCAAATAGCATCAAGTTGAAATAGTTAGTATAACACAACTCTTTAACCCAAGAACAGGAGTACTGATATCTATTGATACCCTATCTCAAATGGATTCAATTTCATAATTTAACTAAAAAAATTTATTTACCGTTAAAACAAAAAATATTAGAAAAAATACAAAATAGATTGAAAATATAAAATATATCTTATAAACATAATAAAATCCAACAGTAAACACTGAAACTTAATAAATACGAAACACAAAGATATTGAACTGCACGGGCATGAATCTAGTTAAAAGTAATGCAAAAGATTACGTGATAATGGTGCTATAATATAAATATATTTATTTGATTTTATGAAATGTAGGGCAGAGGTTAATCGAAACCGAAACCGAATTGAAATTTCGGAGTTTGGTTAACCAAACTCCATAAAATACTAACTAAAACCGAAAATTTCGATTAACCGAAAAACCAATATACTAATTGAACTTTCACAAAATGACGTCGTTTAATAAAACCTAATTACTTATTATGTTATTGCCTTACAAAACGACATCGTTTAATATTTATAGTTCGGTTTTTGATTAACCGAAATTTAAAAAAAAAAAAAAAGCTAATCAAAAATTTTGGTTAACCAAACCAGAAACAAAAAATATTCAGAAATTCGGATAATCGAACTGAAATTTTTTCAATTTTTCAGTTCAATTAGGTAAAAACCGAATTCTACCCTGCCCTAATGAAATGTACAACGCCGTGGCTGTAGAACTTCATATACAAATAAACTATAATAATTTGGAGTCGTGAATGATGCAATATAATTTGATATCTTCTCTTTTTCTCTGGTTGATGGAACTAGCAATTGGAAAATTTCAACAAGATGAGTTTATGCCTTCAGCTATATATATATATATATATATATATATATCTGTTATGGCGAGGATGAGTTTGACTATGCATTTGGGATGATGAAAATAAAAAGGTGACCTATAGTAGAGATGTATTTTCAATGAATGAGTGATATATAAGGATCGACATAAAATTGATACCAGCAACTTAGAGCAGAGTGGGTCAATATTTGCAAAAGTAGATTATGTCCCAGATAATCGAGTGTAATAAATTCTCAACTAGAGGAACTCATACAAAGCAATATGCAAGAATTGGACACACCAGAACCTCCTACTCTAACTTCTGTATTGAGAAGGTCTTCTCGACCTCATGTGCCTGACAGGAGATATGTGAACTATTTACTGCTAACTGATGGAGGAAAGCCTGAATGCTATGATGAAGCTTGTCAAACTAGTGATGCTAGCAAGTGGGAGCTTGCCATGAAAAATGAGATGGAGTCTCTAATCTCCAACTAGACATGGGAACTAACTGAGTTACCCATAGGGAAGAAGGCACTTCATAACAAATGGGTGTACCGAGTGAAAGATGAGCATAATGGTTCCAAGAGATACAAAGCCCAACTAGTTGTCAAAGGATTCCAGCAGAAAGGAGTTGACTACACGGACACTTTTTTTCCCGTTGTGAAGCTCAATACTATTAGATCAGTGTTGAGTATTGTTATTATTGAAGATCTTTATCTTGAACAGTTAGATCTGAAGACTACATTTCTTTATGTAGACTTAAATAAGGAGATATACATGCACCAGCCAGAAGGATTCTCAGAAAGATTGAAGGAAAACATGGTATTCATACTTAAGAAAAGTTTGTGTGGCCTAAAACAAACCCTAAGATAGTGGTACAGAAAGTTTGATGGCTTCATGCACAATGAAGGTTTCCAAAAGTGCAATGTTAACCACTGTCAGTAGCAGGTCCAAATATGGATGATATCAAAAGGTTGAAACAATAATTGTAAAAGGAGTTTGACATGAAGGACTTGGGTCCAACAAAGAAGATTCTTGGAATGCAAATCACAAGAGATAAGCATAAAGGGATTTTGCAGTTATCTTAGTCAGAGTACATCAATCGTGTGTTATAAAGATTTAACATGAGTGATGCCAAACCAATTAGCACACCCTTGGCAAGTCACTTTCGCTTATCTAAGGATCAATCCCCTCAAACAGAGGAAGATAGAGATTTCATGGCTAGGGTCCCCTATGCCTCAGTCATTAGGAGTTTGATGTATGCAATGTTTTATACAAGACTCGATCTTGGCCATGCAATGAGAGTTGTTAGTAGATATATGTCAAATCCAGGAAAAGCTTATTGGAAAGCAGTAAAGAGAATTTTGAGGTATTTGAAGGCACCACAAAGAAGTGTTTGTATTTTGGTAAGGGTAAAATAAAAGTACAAGGGCTATGTAGATACAGACTTTAAAGGTGAAGTTAATCATCGAAAAAGTACCACCAGTTATATATTCACTATTGGAACTATAGTTGTTAGTTGGATGTTACAGTTATGGAAAATAGTAGCTTTATCCACTACAGAGGCTGAGTATGTGTGGTGACTAAAGCCAGTAAAAAGATGATATGGCTTCAGAGGTTATTAATAGAGTTAGGATTCAAGTAAGAGAATAATGATTTTTATAGTAATAGCCAGAGTGTTATACACTTGGCGAAGGTTTCGACATTTGTATCTAAAACTAAGCATATTGGACTTCTTTATTATTTCATTAGATCTTTATTGGAAGATAAAGTATTAATACTAGAGAAGATCCAAAGAAGTAAGAATCCAACTGAAGTTGTGTTCAACTTCAGTTGGCTTACAAGGATAACAGTATCGGAAAGCTCTGTAACATAGATTGAGATGTGAAGACAAATTAAAATCAGTCTTCAAGTGGGAGATTGTTAAAGCGATTTCTATATTTATTTAAATCTAAATTTATTTTTACAAAATTTGAGAATGGTTTATATTAATTATTAATTATAGAAGCATTAAATATTTTATGGTCAATATGGTTTGGAGAAACCTATTGTGAACCCTTACCAGAGGAGTGGGACCCCTTTCCGAGCCGCCGGGCCGATCCGCGAGAGAGTCGGTTGACCGGGGATGTTCACTCGGGGTGGAATGTGTGTATGTGTATGTAGAGTCGCCACTTAATTTATTTTGTTAAAGGGGAAAAATTAAGAAAGAACCCCTTGTGACTCCATTTTGCGATTAACCTATCGCCCTAATGGATGAAATGCACTAGTCTTCGAACCCGAGGTGGATTCGGAGGTTATGTTATGCATTCATATTCATATCCATGATTCTTTTCCCTAAATGTATGTAATGCAGGAATGTGAAGATTTGGAAAGGATCGTAGGGAGAGACCTGCTATTCGAGGTTATATCTCGAATATGCCTACATACTCTCGTTTGAATAAAAGATCAAGGTCAATGTAGTTCGAAATTGCCTATTTAAAGGCGTGATGAAGGGGGTGTATGCATGCTATGAATGTCTGAAGGTGATTTTAGGCCTTTTGGCCAAAAAAGGAGTTTATCGACTTCCGTGGTTGAAAATGGAATTTATCGACGTCCGTGGTTGAAAAATGTGTAATGTAGGCCTAGTGGCCGAAAAAGGAGTTTAACGACGTCCGCGGTCGAAAAATGTGATTTTATAGGCCTAGTGGCCGAAAAAAGAGTTTAACGACGTCTGCGGTCGAAAAGTACGACTTTTGATGTTTCCACTGGGGAAGGTTGATTTTTAGACCTTTCGGCCAAAAAATGTATTTTGTATGTTTCCACTGGGGAAAAGGGGATCTATTAGGCCTTAGGGCAAAAAGTGTGATTTTTAGAGTAGCGCTGCAGCTGAAAAGACTTTATTTGAAATGACGCTGTGGCCGAAAGAGTGATTTTGAAATGGCGCTGTGGCCGAAATTTGATTTAAGTGGTACTGCGGCAAAAAATAAGTGATTTGGGTGGCGCGGTGGCCAAAAAGTGTGATAATGCGATGCAAATGTCATGTATGCATGATTGGAAATAAGGGTAGGAGAGAATTAGATTAAAAAGATTGAGTTTCGAAACATACCTGCGGTAATTGGCGTCCGCTCCTTAGCTTCAACTTGATTTGGACTTATTTTATTATGTGTTTATGTATGAAAATGCAAGTTATCACAACAATGCAATGCAGAATGAAGTTTTGGGGGTGTATTTATAGGGTTAAACTCGGCGAAAAGTCAAGCGAGGGCGGCCTGGGGCGCCTTCTTAGGGCGGCCAGGCTGCCTTGCCTGTAAAACTCGCGCGTTTTTCGATCTGGAACTTTTTCGGGACGTTCCGGGACTCCGATGACTCTTCCGGGAGCATTTCTGTGACCCTCGTAAAATTCTGGACATTTCAAGTACCATGAAGGCATATTTCCGGCACTGTTTTCGGAAAATGTCTGGTCCGGCTCGACTGTTTGCAGTCTGCGGAAATCAGTTTTTCGGGCCTCAAAATTCGAGTATTGACACCAATAAATTAAGTCTTTGTAATCTTCCGTAATATCCTAAAAACAAAAAGAAAGAAAAGCTTAGTTTAAAGCTTAGACAAAGAAAAGTTTTGAGAGAATTTTGTGAGAAAATTTTTGGGTGCAATTGGGATTTGGGATTGTGAGTTATAAGTGTTGAAACACTTTGTATTGTATGTTTATTTTAATAAAGAATTTTGTAGCAGATTCGCAAACATGGCTATGTGTTACTTTTACAATTATTTTTATTCTCACATATCTGATCATCAACTCCACTTGCCTCTTATTCTTGAATCTAATTCAAAAACGGTAACATCTTGGATCATCAACCCAAAATCTAGACCTTTGAACCAACAGATGATTTTTGGTAAGCTGGATTGCAATCTCTTATGCTAAAATGGATAGAAATTCAACAATAATAACTTGAAATTCATGTTCCGACCACGTTAACCTCATTGTTTTTTTTTTCTAAATGGTCCCTAGAAATTCACCGAAATATATAGTTCCTCAGTTTCTTCTAACCTCTAGTGGAGGGATTTATTAACTTTAATATTAAACTTTCAAATCTGACGATAAAACATATAATGAGCATATAAATGAAAACTCTCTTAGTGAGGGTTCTAAATGTACATTCAAAATCATTTCCCAACTGTCATAAAGCCTCAAAATATATAATGAAATCTTGAGTTTTTTGACTGATTTGCTCAATCTGTTTCAGGGATAATTATTTATAAGTAACTAAGGTTTTGCATAATATACTCTGAGATCCTTCTATTTTAAAAATTGTATTAATAGGTTCTTATGGTTTCAAAAATTGTACTATTAGGTTATTCCGTCCAGAAACGCCGTTATTCAATTGAAAAAGTCAAACGATTTGGATTAAATTTTTAAAAAATGACAAAATTACCCTTTGGTTTATTTGAATCGGACAATGCTAATTAAATCTAATCTTTAAATCAAACACTTTTAATACAATTTCCAAAATAGAAGGACCCTAGAGTATATTATGCAAAACCTTAGAGATCTATAAATAATTATCCCTCTGTTTCAAACTTAATCCTTCAGCCATCGATCATGAAAAATATCGATATTAGTAAAAAGGTATCATCGAGAAAAATCCAACCAACTTTGGAAGTTTAATATTAAAGTTAACAAAGGAGGAGAACACCATTGGAGGAAAGAATAAGAAGGACAAGGTTGAGAGTGGCCATCATTGCTCTAGAGGTTGATTGAGAAATCCAAGATCATTGTTCAACTCCTCTCAATGCTACCTTTCTATTTGTATCAAATTTTCCATCAATATGACCAGAGGGTTGAGGGGGAAATAGGTCGAGAAAATGACTTAAAATTTCATTTTTTTATAGGCTTTACGATGGTTGGGTGACAATTTTGAAGACATATTTGGAATATTTGATAACGTGCAAATCCAACTTGTTTTTATTGCTATATTTGTCTTAATTTTGCATTATTTGTGCTTAAAATATGGTTTTAGTTGATTTATTACTTTTGTGCTAGGAAAGTTAGATTTGGCGTGGATGGAGCGAAAATGAGCATAATTGAAGCGTTTTGATGAAAGATTGAAGTTGCAGAATTTTTCAGAATGCAAAGAACAAGGCAGCCCAATCTTTAGCTGTCGGCGAGAGTAAGCGGAAAACAGGAGACGTAATTTGTTTTAAAAAGGGTTGCTGACCCGAAACATTTTAAGGGTTATTTCTACTCGTTTTAAAGCTTGGAAGACCGACTATTATCAATTTTAGTGAGTCCTGTAATTATATTAGTTGACCCTACCTTTTGGGATGTATTTAAGTTAGTTTTAGGGCTTTCTATACACACTTCTTATCATGAGAAGTAGGGTTACGAGATTACTTGTGGAACAGCTTATTTTCGCAGTTCTTTCTTCTTTTTCATCATGTTTTCTGTCGTAGCCATGCGTGGCTAATTCCTTTTGTTCAGTTAAGGCTAAAAACCAAGGTAGAAGTTTGAATTCGATTGTGAGATTGTTGAACTTAATTGAATTTCTTAATCTATATTGCATTTATATTCTTTTTGTGATTTATTGGGAAAATATATCCCTTAGCAAAATTATATTGAATGAATTAACAAGGCTTGTTATTTTATTTGATAGCAATTTCCATTGATATTTGATTGAATCAAATCCGTAATTGTTTGGTTAAATCGATAGAGTAGTAATTAATATAATCTGATTGGGTAGAACCTTTTGGGTTATGTTAAGGAAGAATATAATCAGATTTAAATGGATGCTCGTAGTTTCTGTTAATCTGGGTAGGGTTCTACTAGATTTTAAGGCAATTAACGGTTAAATCTTTCATCGTACTTAGGATTGCTAGTTAATTAGGGGTTGTTATTAGATCGTATCTTAGCAACTTATTATTACAGTAGAATTGGTTGAGTCGACGTTCTTTCTAACTATAACTTATCTGTAATATGAATTAAGAAACTATTTTTGAATCAATGATCAATCCAATCGAACTTCGCGCCGCAGTATGCCTTAACTGAATTCGTTTTCCCATTCGTTTCAGTTTATTATTAAATTCTGTTGCTAGTTTTAATTTTTCGATTAATTAATTTTCTTTCAATTTTTAATCCCTTTATTTTGTTTGTTTTAATTTCAAATCTGGTTATTTACGGCAAACTAGTCCCTAGGGTTCGACCATTCTCACCATATTTACAAGTTTTGTTTTGTAAGAGAGCGGGTTTTATTTTTGGTGGATTCGTTACCCATTAATATTTGTTGCGATAACTTTCATTTGCTATGCTTATTTGCGTGTTTCTTCTCCGGATTTGGAAGTTCAATTTAATTTGAGTTTGAAAAATTACCAACAAGTCCATTTGTTGGAGTTTGTGGAGAAAAAGGTTATGAACCAGTTAGGTAAATTTTTATGGACAATTTTAAGAAATTTGTAATGAATATTTGGAAAAAACCATGAGGGTGACGTAATAGAGGCATCAATGTATCTGTTTTGGATAGTTCAACGACACAATAGATCACTCGCAAAAGATGGAGTGCCAATGGGTATCGTGCCAAGGATAGGAGCATAGATATATATATTTGGCCTACATTTTATAGATGTACTACTTTTTTTCCTTTAATTCATATATAGTGATACAAGTAGGACCAAAATAAAGTTCGAACCATTTGAACAATCAAGAACCAGAATCAATAAGAATCAGAACTATGAAGATCAACAAAAATCAGAACTATGAAGAATTGTAACCATAGTTGTGGCAGCATGGTTCGATTCTAATTCTATAAAAATTGGGACCATAACTGGTGGTTGAATCTGTCATAACTAGCATTTGAAGTAGTTAGAACCGGTTGAAATATTTGAAACTGTTGCTTGAAGAACTGTGGAAGAACAGGAATTGAAATTGTGAACCACCAGTTCTAAAACCGTCGGCCTGCGACTCGATTTAGCTTCCATCAATTTTGAAAATGTGTACAGTCAGTTCCAAAACCAAAAGAGTTATAGTTATATTACATTGCTACAAAGTAAGAAATATTGCATATCTGGATTAGGAGCAAGAAGAGTGCCACAAACTTATTTTTTTATATTTTCTTAAATAATATGTTCTATTGTCTCAACTCGGTACTAAGATCAATTTCATGGGTCATAATTTGCGAAATTTGACTTTATATTATAAATTTTACACGAAATAATTAAAATTGTTGAATTTGCAGTCGTGTGAAATTTATAATACATAGTCAAATTCTGTAAACTGCGACCCACTGAGATTGATATCGAGATTGGGTAAAGATAATAGAACACCTCATTTGAAAAAATTAATAATACGTTTGTGGCGAGTAGCAACCTATCACTGCCCTAAATATTACTTGCTGTCAACCAAAATATTAAATTTTGTTCTAAGATGTCAGAGCTTTGCCCAAAATTGAGCACTTTCTCCTTCAAGTTAGTATCAATTGTTTCTCTCTCAAGTTGGCATGAGGAGAAATTTTTAGGTAAACTTATTCGACCTCCATCACATCATCTATGGAGTAATCCAATAACATGTTAACAAATCATTACCATTAATATAGAGAGAAAAAATAAATACAAAATCATTTCTCCATCATAATTCTCATGTAGGAATTTGATATCTTTGGTAAAATATCAATAATAATAATTCAATTAGAACACTAATTATATTTGTAATTCAACTTCTCTAATCTGTTTTTAAGTATGTGCTTGTTTATTTTTCATAATCAAAATTTAAGTTTAGAAACATATAATGTAATTGACGAATGTAATATGGATGATCCAACAATTTATTTCACTTATTTAGTGTAATTTAATTGTTCTTCATTACAGCAATTAACACCACAAGTTAAATGCTCCAAAGATGGTCAACTGGCCAACTTCCAATTTAGGAAAAAAAGCATATTGAAGAAGCTCTTTATCCTTTTCCAAAGGAAAATTAATCATAAGTCAATGGTGAGGGATCAATCAAAGCATATTGAAGAAGCTCTTTATCCTTTTCCAAAAAATTAATTTCATCTTCCTTCATAAATACCCATGCTTCAATTCCTTTTTTTGTTCTCGTATCCATAAAACCAATTAGGTTGGGGAGAGGAATTTCCAAATCAATCTCAAATGGCATTAGCATAGGTACCCAAATTGGCTTCCCCCAACCAAAATCAATATCATAGGCATCAAAATTACACCAACTACTACATACAGCAAACTCCATAGCTCCTTCTTTACTAGTAGTAGTAAGTAAATCTTCCATCCTTTTCATTTCATCATGATACTTGAAATATCCATCTTCCCCACTCCTCGACTTTTTTAAAAATTCACAATCTGCGCTTTTTAGAGCTTCTCTCACTTGACTCACCCAGTCTCCGAACTTGTCCTCCTTTCTAGTGAATACTATAGCACCAAACCTAAAAAAGTTCCCAACTGAACAATCTGGTAGTGGCGGCTCCATTTTTCTTCTCAAATTTACCGCATGGGTTATTCCAACAGACGTATCGATTCCTGTTTTATTCTTGATAGAGGACATAAGGGATTTGCAAAGAGTTGCAGTGACCACCTCCACGCGAGTAGGGTTATTAATATTGTTCGAACTTATTGCTTTTGCTTTAAGATTATCAATGGCAGATTCTGTAAACACAATTCGTTTTATTTTTGGCTTACCTTTTTTAAGAAAATGGACGTTAACATAATGTAAAGCATTCTTCCCTTTAGGAAATGAAATATATTGTGGGAAAATAGATTCTCCGTCCCAAAAAGGGTATTCTGCAAGTGACTTTGATTTCGAAGCAACAGCAGCAGCTGCAGTAGTAGCCCAATCTTTTAGAAACAAAAATATACTAGCTGTGTCGCAAACCATGTGAGAAACATACACACCAATAGCAAAACTACCACAAGCAAAGGTGGTTTCTTGAATCGAAGCAACTGGCGATCCAGCATGAACTGGATGCATTGCAGATAAGATAGTAACTTCATGCGGACTCAATTTGTGGAGTGATTGAAAATCAGATTGGTTGAGATAATTTGACAAGGTAATGTTACAATTAGCTTCTATATAACACACACCTTCATCATTACAATCAACAGAAAGATTGTCTTTAATCTTTCCAGCGAGTGGATAAAACCGCGACAAACTCTCAGACAACGATTGCTTTAACAGAAGTCCTCTTTTGGTATTTGTTTTTGTTTCTTGGGAATTTGGAAAGAAAAGAAGGGCTGGAAGATAATTAGTTGGAATAAATTGATCGAGGAGTGAGATTTTATAAGTTCTGAGGTGTGGTGGCGTTGGTGAAGAGGGTAAAATGTTGCTTTTCGATGTAATTTCAACCTCCATATTCATAATTTTCTGTAAATTAGTCTGCAAAGTATAAGAAGTTTGAGGTGGTTAAGAGCAATTAGATTGGATTCTATATATAGATACAAGCTAGCCAGTAATTGAAGTACAAGAAATGGGAAAGAATAATTACTTGACAATGGGGCTATAAATATAATTATATTAATTTGATTTTTGTGCAATTTGATTTTTTTTTTTAACAAAGAAAGCTAAAATTTCTTGTGTCTTCATATAAAGAATAAAGAAATAAAATCAAACAGAAACATAATTATTGAAGTTCGTAAGCCTACAGACAATCAAAAGTCAATATTAGTTAACTCCTCAAGCAAATGTGTGTTCATCCAAAGAATAGAGAAATAAAATCAAACATAATTATTCAAGTTATTAATCCTACAGACAATCAAAAGTCAATAAAATTTAATTGTGAGAGCTATCTTCTCAAGCAATTGATTGAGGCGTGGTTGGTAGCGTTGGATTAATCACGATGTTAGTTTTTCAAAAGTCTGCCGCATGTCAACGTTTAAGCTTGGAGCGGTCAAAGTTTCTGATTTATTGCAATTAAATAATTAAGTTACAAATTGGTCCCTTTATTTTTAATATTATATTTTTATTCTCTTTATTTCGTAATCAATAAACATTTTAGTCCTTCTGTTAAAAAAAAAAAATCCGTTAATATGTACTTATTTTCAACATCCAATTACCGAAAAGTCTCGAATACAATTGAAAAATATGAATAGTGCGTACTTCTTCTGCAACTAATTGAAGTACGGTTGATGGCGTTGGATTCATCTCAATGTAAACTTTCCATCGGTCCGGAGTGTGTCAATGTCAAAGTTCAAATGTGGCGGTGGCGGCTATCAACATTACAATGTTTTATTAATATTATTGAGATTCATTTATTAAAATTTATTTGAATGGGTTTCTTTAATTATAATTAAATAATTAAATTAGAAACATTAAATGATTTGAAAATTTTAATTAAAAAAATAAATAGAAAATTTGTTAAAAAATAATGGAGCAATTGTGGATGGAGTGAGTTTCTAAAAAATTGTTTTTGCTCCCCTTTATGTATAGATTTAGTTAATCAATTCAATAATAATAATAATTAAGATTTAAGACTATTATTATGGTTGAAAATCATCGACGCAATATAGTACTAATTTTTTTTAGTAGTTGGAGAAATTTGTTTTAATTTCAATAAATTTGGTAACTTTATATATTCTAATTTAGATATTTCAACTAATTGTAGTGATATTGCATATTCACTTTGACATATAATTAGTACATTCTCAAACACTAACATCAAATGGTTAAAGTAATCAAATAATGCAAAACACAATTAATTGATTGATTAATTTTCTATCCCAATCTAAGAAATACATTAGTTTCAAAAAGAGAAACATAAGAAAGAGAAGAATCCTTAGATTGGAGATGGATCAATAGAAGCATACTGCAGAAGCAGAACATCCCTCTCAAAGAAATTAAAGTCATCTTCCTTCAAAGATACCCATGCTTCTACTCCTTTACCTATTCTTGTGTCCATCAAAATCATCAAATTAACATCTTCCAAATCTAAATCATCCTCGTATGCCACATTACAAGCTGCCCATATTGGCTTTCCCCAACCAAAATCAGTATCATGTACACCAAAATTACACCAACTGCTAAACATAACATACTCCATCGCTTCTCCACCGCCTTCGCCTGTAACCGATGACCTAGCAAATGAGTCCTTCATTTCTTTCATTGCATTAAAGATAATGGAAAATCCATCTTTAGGATTTCTTGATTTCTCCAAAAAATCAATGTCTACTTTCTTTATTGCGGCTTTTACTTGGGTTGCTAGTTCACCTACCTCCTTGTTCGGAGCCAAAATTGTACCGGCAAACCTTATGAAGTTCCCCAACGAACATTCTGATACTGGTGGTCGCATTTTGGCCCTCAAATTCACTAAATGGTTTATTGCAAGTGGTTTATCAGAACCTGTTTTCTTTTTAAAAGAAGACATAAGACATTTGCTAAGAATTGCAGTGACCACCCCAACGCGGGTAGGATTATTAATATTGTTCGAACTGGCTTCTGCTTTGAGATTGGCTACGGCAGATTCGTTAAATACAATCCTCTTCATAACAAACTTGCCCTTTTTCAAAAATGGGGCTAATACAGTTGCTCGAAGACTCACATCGCTTGGAAATGGAGAATATGGCGGAAAAATAGTTTGTCCGTCCAAAAAAGGGTCTTTTATGGCCGAGTCAGCCGTAGTAGCAGCAACAGCAGCAGCAGTAACAGCGGCCCAATCTTTAAGAAACGAGAACAGACTAATTGGGTCGCAAATCATGTGAGAAACATATATACCAATCGAAAAGCCGCCACAGGCGAAGATGGTTTTTTGAATCAAAGCAAGAGGAGAACCAGGAGGAATTCTGTAATCAGGAGATGTAATTGGCAGAAATTTGTTTAGTAATGTTAAATCAGGATTAGAAAGATATTGAGATAAAGACACATTAGCTTTAGCTTCCGTAAACCATACACCTTCATCGTTACAATCAATGGAAAATCTATCTTTAACTATGCCAGCAAGTGGGTAAAAACGAGATAAAGATTCAGACAAAGATTGCTTTAAAAAGTCTGAAGTAGTTTTATTAGCAAATGTGTTTGTTTCTGGGGAATTATGATAGAAAAGAATGGTAGGATGGTAGAAAGATGCTACAAATTGATCAAGTAATGAGATTTTGTAGGTTTTAAGATGGGTCGGTGTCGGTGAGGAAGGTGGAATGCAGGTTTTGGAAATTATTTCAACCTCCATATTCATATTTTGCAGCGAAGAGTTGTTAGACGATTAAACTTTAAACATCAGCTAGCTAGATGATGTGAAAAATCGACAGAAGAAAAAACAAACAATAATGAAATTGTATTATCCCAAGAAGATAAGAGTGATGACTGGCAGTGTCACGCGGACCACCATTTTTCAAAAAAATTTTAATTTTTTAATTTAAGAGTGATGACTGTATTTATATTCATTATTGAAGATATATAAGACAAAAGAGTTTTGATTTTTATTGTGGAGAATAATACACATGATTCATCCCCAACCATATATAAGATCTCTAAGATAGTACTAGTTGACAATCCCTCTAGTTTCAAAACTAACAAAAATATCCTTCAATTTCCAATTTCATATTGCTTTGGTCATTTTGTTAGTTTTTTTTTTTTTAATTCTTCATTACTTTTTGCATAAAAATAGACATTCAAACAAATTAAAATAAAATCTTAATTAAAAAACATTTTAAACAATATTTTATTGGCTATATAAATAAAAAGATTGAAATTGTCTTTTATTTTAAAAAAAAGAATCTCTCATATTTAGCATTTTAAAATACTTATAATAAAGTTGATATACTCCAACCGACTTTACAACTAATTTGAATCGGTTGGTAAATAACAACGAATTCACAATTAAATTCCAACCCATTACCAATTTGAAAGATCATTTGATGTAGTTGAAATAACTGAAATTTCAATTCTTTGATCAAAATCAAAAAAGGAAAACTCAATGGAATTCATAATTGTCTCTTTGGTGGAATATTCAAGAACTAAGACCATTCTAATGCTCATTTTCTTCGTACATAAACTAAAACAATAATTAGAATAAATACAAAAATTAAAGTTTCTATAAATACAAATATGGATAAACCCAATATATCGAAATTCATTTTCCATAAATAAGAAAAACGGTTTCAACATCAAAATCAACAAAAATTAGAGCAAATATATAGTATCGGATTCAAATTCGAAATTTTAACCAAGCATTACCCATTAGTTCTATACCCGACTCATGAATTCCAACAGATTTATTATGGAAAATTACCATTTACTAACCGATGAAAATTCAATTTGAAATAACTTTTGAAGATAAACAAAAAAAATCTTAAAATGAATATAAAATTATAAAAACACTTAAAATGCTTATACTTTCTCTCTCTTCAGTGGTGAAGATACATATATTGAAAGGTGATCAATTGGCTAACTTCCAATTTAGAAAAAAAAAATCAAATCTTTTAGAGGGAAAAAAAGTTATATTTACATGTAATATAGATGATCCAACAATTTATTTCACTTATTTAGTGTAATTTAATTATTCTTCATTACTACAATTAACACCACAAGTTAAATGCGTGTAATACTCCAAAGGAAAAATACATGAAATTAAACACATAACTAATGGAAATTAATCATAAGTCAATGGTGAGGGATCAATCAAAGCATATTGAAGAAGCTCTTTATCCTTTTCCAAAAATTTAATTTCATCTTCCTTCATAAATACCCATGCTTCAATTCCTTTTTTTTTCTCGTATCCATAAAAGCAATTAGGTTGGGGACAATTTCCAATTCAATCTCAAATGGCATTAGCATAGGTATCCAAATTGGCTTCCCCCAACCAAAATCAATATCATAGGCATCAAAATTACACCAACTACTACATATAGCACACTCCATAGCTCCTTCTTTACTAGTAGTAGTGAGTAAATCTTCAATCTTTTTCATTTCATCACACTCCTCATCTTTTTTAAAAATTTACAATCTGTATTTTTTAGAGCTTCTCTCACTTCACTCACAGAGTCTCCGAACTTCTCCTTCTTTCTAGTGAATGCTATAGCACCAAACCTGAAAAGGTTCCCCACTGAACATTCTGGCAGTGGCGGCTCCATTTTTCGTCTCAAATTTACCGCGTGGGTTATTACAACAGATGTATCAATACCTGTTTTGTTCTTGAAAGAGGACATTAGGGATTTGCAAAGAGTTGCAGTGACCACCTCCACGCGAGTAGGGTTATTAATATTGCTCGAACTTATTGCTTTTGCTTTAAGATTAGCAATGGCAGATTCCGTAAACACAATTCGTTTTCTTATTGCCTTACCTTTTTTAAGAATATGGACGGCTGCATTATGTAAAGCATTCTTCCCTTTAGGAAATAAAATATATTGTGGGAAAATAGATTCTCCGTCCCAAAAAGGATATTTTGCAAGTGACTCTGATTTCGAAGCAACAGCAGCAGTAGTAGCAGCCCAATCTTTTAAAAACAAAAACATACTAGCTCCATCGCAAACCATGTGAGATACATACACACCAATAGCAAAACCACCACAAGCAAAGGTTGTTTCTTGAATCGAAGCAACTGGCGATCCAACATGAACTGGAACCATTGAAGATGCAATAGTAACTTCATTCGGACTCAATTTTTGGAGTGATGGAAAATCAGATTGGTTGAGATAATTTGATAAGGCAATGTTACAATTAGCTTCTATATAACACACACCTTCATCATTACAATCAACAGAAAGATTGTCTTTAATCTTTCCAGCAAGTGGATAAAACCGCGACAAACTCTCGGACAACGATTGCTTTAACAGAAGTGATCTTTTGGTATTTGTGTTTGTTTCTTGGGAATTTGGAAGAAAAGAAGGGCAGGAAAATAACAAGTTGCAATAAATTGATCGAGGAGTGAGATTTTATAAGTTCTGAGGTGGGGTGGTGTTGGTGAAGAGGGTAAAATGTTGCTTTTCGATGTAATTTCAACCTCCATATTCATAATTTTCTGTAAATTAGTCTGCAAAGTATAAGAAGTTTGAGGTGGTTAATAGCAATTAGATTGGATTCTATATATATATACAAGCTAGCCAGTAATTGAATTACAAGAAATGGGAAAGAATAATTACTTGACAATATAAATATATTAATTTGATTTTGTGCGATTTGATTTTTTTTTTGTAAAACAAAGAAAAATAAAATTTTTTGTGTGTTGATCCAAAGAATCGAGAAATAAAATCATACATAATTAACTCTACCGACAATCAAAAGTCAATAGAAGTTAACTACTCCTCAAGCACATGTGTGTTCATCCAAAGAATCGAGGAATAAAATCATACATAATTATTCAAGTTCTTAAGCTACCGACAATCAAATCCTCAAGCACATGCAATAAAGTCATACATAATTACTTTCCTTAATGTTGAATTTTTTATATTTATATTTAAGTTTGGTAAGTATCTTATATATTGTATATATATACAATTGAATATCAATAAAAGTTATTTATATGCATTTTAGTTATTAAAAAAAAAGTATGACATTCATTAATAAATATAATTGTTGTCCGCAATGAAAATTTAGCATATGATTTATTTTTCTAATTATTTTATTTTGTTTTTGAATAATTTTTTTTACACTAGTATGGTAACCAGAAGAATTTAATAAGGTCGAAATCCACAGAGACTAGAGATTAAAAATATTATTTTACTAACCAGAAGAATTTAATAAAAATAAGTGGAAAGAATAAGTTTGAAAATGTTGAATTTTAGAGAACGCAACAAAATAATGGAAAAAATCAGTTTGAGAAATATTTCCAACGAAAGGTCATCATTGTACTAGTTCTTCATGTTGATCATTGAAATAAAAATTGACTCATTAACAATCAATAAATTGGTTATAGTTGCTGAAAAGCTTCTGGCAACTTAATCTTTCCGTAGTAGCGAAATAAACAAGACAACACGCTATGATTAATTTCTTACCAAAAATTAACTTTGACACGCGTCAAGAATTTAAATCTTTTGGTAGCATTAAAATTGAGAAAGACCCAATTCTACTAATAGACAACACGCGTAGTCTATTCAAGTAGATTGTTTATCCCATTAATATAACTTGAAAATCTGGTTCTAATCAAATTATATTAATTGCTACAAACATTAATTTAATCAAACGATTACGGATTTGATTAAACTAATTAACATTTTATCATTCTAACTTGATTAAACAG
>CANUEY010081492.1:0-10796 GCA_948099555.1 Croton setiger
TTTAGGAACATCGCTAGTTTAATCACACAACGGCATTTTTATTTAAAACTTAAATTTTGGAAAGAAAAACAAACCAGAGGCCGGTTTTACCGGGCGGCGGTTTAATTAAAATTTAAACCGTCGTACCTTACCCCCTTACCCGAATCTCTGAAAATTTTGACCAGTGCCTTTTCAAAAATAAAAACGGAGTCATTTTTTCTTAAAATAAAATGTGTCCCGAAATCGGGTGGCGACTCTTCGAAAATCATTTTAAGACCGATTAGTTTCGGCATTCCCATTCGCATTCCAAAACTAAAAATGTTTTGTCACCCTTTTAAACTTAATGTTTTCGTTGGCGGTTGTAAAAATTCGGCCGTCAACACAGCGTTTCACTTTTTATTGTTTTTTCTTTTCTGCGGACCAAACGACAAATCGTCTGCCGCTTTTTGACGAAACGCGGCAGCCTCTTCTTCTCCTGCGTTTCATCATTTGGTTCAACTTCCAGCCTTCCGCCTTCCTCCCCAACATTTCCAGAAATTATACTTCAACCCACAGAACTTTCTATCCGTTTGCAATTAAGCCCTTCCTTCCTTTCTTTCTTCTCCAATTTTCCTAAATACTTTTAATTCTCTTCAATTTAATCTTTTTTCTTAATTTTCTCCAAATTCTCTTCATTAAATCCTTCTAATTAATTTTTCAAATTAATTAAAGTTAAAAACATAAAACACACTACGATTAAAAATTGAAATTATGAATAAAACACAAACATTTGCCATTTTAATCTTAAAATTGATTTTTAAGATTAAAATCACAAATCATTCTTTTTTTTTAACTCTTTTCTTCTTTTTCTTTTGCAAATTGAAAAATAAAAACACACCTAAAAACATATTTTTGTAACTAGAAGGGGAACTTTGAGAATTTCTTTAGAATGCAACAAGAATTAAAATATTGGAAAATATTTTGGAAAAGGAGGAAAATCGAGCTGAGCAGGAATTCTGGAAATTTTGAGCCTAAAGCTCTCAACATCCTCGGTTATTTTTGGGGTGCATAAATCGAGCGTCAAAAATATCACATAACAAAATTATATTTAACAAACAAACAATTATGTTTACTATTTAGGAAGATATTCCAGGAATAACAAATAGCACATATATTTGTTAAAGAAAATAAATTTATTTCTTGATTTCTTTATGAAAAAAAGTATTTATAACCTAATTAAATTTTAAAAATGCTTTTTACTTAAAGTTAAATTTTATATTATACTATTTACTACAATATCCTTAATTTTAAAAAATGACATCTTATATTGATATGCATAAAAAAAAAAACTCAGATATACTATAAAGAAAGAAAATTTATTCTGAATGTTTAAAAGTTTGGAGTTAGGATTAATTTTTGGATGCAAATGTCATATGAAAGCTTGAACATATATTATATAGGAAAAATAAAACAGTTTCCGAAATTAGTGGATTCATTCAAGTTCACTAGAGGTGACTGGTTGTAGTTACGAAGTTAAAGCGCATAAACAAAATAAAAGCAAAACATGGAAAGTGGTGTGCCTTGGTGGAAAGCTTTTGAGGGAAAACTTACGTAACTGCTTTCATTTCTATATAAATAGCTAATTTCGTGCATCAAAAAAAGAAGAACAATAAATTCAAATCAAATCAAATTCAAACTCAAATACAATTACAGACTTCATCAAGTCTTTTGTCTTTGTTTATCTCAAGTTCAATCCTACAACCATCTTATCTGAATCTCAAGCATCCAAAGGTGCATCTCTAGATTAACTTTGCAATCACTTGCTTCTGTCGACTCTTCGGTCTAGTTGTGTTATCATTCCTTTTCGGTTGATTTAATCTTGGAAAGATAAATCCAAGTCTTCTTCCGGTCGACTTAATCTTGGAAAGAAAAAATCCAATTATTCTCCGGTTGATTTAATCCTGGAAAATGAAACCAAACCATTGAGTTATGTTAAAAACATAATTCAATACAATTCAAAGACTGAACTTTCTTAGGGATGCTTTGAGGAAGCATTACCGTGAAACCAACCCACAATCCAAGAAGTTAGATTTAGGCACATATTATGGTTGGTGTACTATACACCTGACACGCTCATTATGCACATTCAAGCTGTTAGCCAACCAAAGATTTGAACCTCAAAAAAAAAAAAAGGCTAATAGAGTTGTACGGGGAAGTGATGGGAGCTGTTGTTTGATGGCTAGGATGATGATTTGAGGATTATATTATAAGATTTGATCTAATAGTCTCGATAGCTGCTCTTAAGGTAAGGCTGATACGATATTCAAGTTAAGTGGTCCAATAATTGTTGAGCATGAGGCATTGAAGTTAGTTATGGTAGGCAGATGCTGATAAAAAAAGGTGGATTTTCCCGATGCTAAACGAAAAAAGTTGCCTTCCATAGGGTACCTTAAAAGGTCTTCAAGTGAAATGTTTAAGATCAAGTTCGATCCCTAACCCGGTTGCTGAGTTTCTGTCACGCTTTTGGTAGAGGTTCAAGACCATCATTAGAATGTGGGGGTGAAAGTTGACCCCCTAAAAAATAGGGATATGAGGTTGGTTATACCCTCATTCTTAGTTCTCATTAATAATCTCTTTTCTAGACATTATACTCAATATCTAAGGTCGATTAATGGGAGTGCGTTAGACTGAAAATCTGAAGGTTCATGCTCACCGTACCAATTGAAAGCTTAGTGTGTGAATTAGTCCCAAAGTGATGTTTGGGGGTTCCGTTATATAGGGGAGTTGAGACAGTGGGATCCCAAAATCCTTGCAACCAATAAGATTTAGCAAGCCTCGAGAATATCGGGGCCCAACAGTATCGAAGTTATCAGGGTCCATGATTCTAAGTACCTTGGTCGGCTGCTTGGGGCCGGATGCCATTGAGGTCCACTTGCATGTGGTCGACCCTCTGTTTCTGTCTACTAAAATTGTGCGACCCTCCCTTAGAGTAGGAACCTAAGAAGATCGGCTACTAGGTGTGGCTTATAATTTGATAAAATCTTTTTTTTTTTTTACTCTTGAGAATGACTTTTGAAATGATTTTTTAGTTGACTTCTAAAAGGATTTGAAGACACTTTTGACATTTATGAATTTTGAATTGGCTCTTCTACAAAGATTTTAAAGCATTATTCATTTTCTCTTTTTTTAGCTCTAACTTTTGCTTAGACCGTTCTTTCGAGTTTTTGATCAAGCGAATTGTCCATTTTTGCCTAGGCCGCTCTTTTGGATTTTTAGCTTAGCAGGAATTTTTGCATAAACCGCTCTTTTCAAAATTTCAAGTTAGTGGGATTTTCTTTTCTTTTATTTCTTTTCTTTCTCTTTTTTAGCAAAGAAAAATTTCATTTGTGATGGATAAAATGAGATTCATTGAATTTGGACCATACCCAATTAGATTGCCTACGTATTTTAAGAAATGATTTTAAGATTTTAAGTTTGAGAAAGAATCAAGTAGTTCTCATCATTGTGAGCTCTATGCTCAACTTTACTGACCATCCGAGATTCATTCCTGGCTTAATTGTAAATGTGAGCTTCATGCTTGGCTTTATTGTTTATGCTACTTCATACTTGTCTTGATTTGTTGATGCGAGCTTCATACCGGCTTGATTTGTTGATGTAAGCTTCAGACCCGACTTGATTTATCGATGCGAGCTTCATACTCGGCTTGATTTGTTGATGTGAGCTTCATGTCCAAATCGATTTGTTGACGCGAGATCTATTCTCGGCTTGATTATAGATGCAAGCTTATTCTTGAGTCATGGCTTTATTGGTAGATGCAGGCTTGGTTTTGAAGCACGACTTTGAATTTATTGATATGAGATCAGTTTTGATACTCGGCTAGATTTGTAGATGCGAGCTCGGTCTTGAGGCATGACTTTGAATTTATTTGCTTGGCAAAATTGACTTGTGTTTTATGGCTCAACTGACTTGTGTTTGCATGGTGGAATTAACTCATAGCTGCATTGCACTTGTGTCTATATAGCTAAATTGACTCATGGTTGCACTAACATGGCTGAATCAACTCATGGTTGAACTGACTTGTGTTTGCATGGCTAAATTGACTCATGGCTGAACTGAATTGTGTCTGCTTGATGTGAAATCAATGATTGGCTACATCATTCATAGAATCATCAAGATTGAAATTCAAAATGTACTCATCACAAAGAATTTTGAATACTTTGCTTTGTTGCCATTGTTTTGATAACTTAAATGCTTGGTTGAAGCATTTGTTCTAGATACTCCAATGCTTTTGTTTGAAATGCTTCACTCTGATTGATCCAACTATTGTTTTATCTTTGTCAGCTTTGTTGAGTATAAACCTTGAAGCTTGACTGCGTATAAATGTTGAAGTTGTGCTATGTTTGAATGCTAAAGATTTGCTATGTTTGAATGCTGAAGTTGTGCCGTGTTTGAATCTTGAAGTCAAAATCTAAGCTATGCTATCCACTTTGGATTTGAGTTTCAATTACCCACTTGGTAATCCTCCTTTCCATAAGGAATTTTGAGGGGATTTTCTTTGACTTGAGAAATGTCCTCGTAAAGAAGGAATTTGCCTCTGGCGGTGTTTGACGTTAATTCTCTCCATTTGGAAGGGCTCTTTTCTTTTCTATTGTTGTTCAACTTATTGAAATCTTACAGATAGCTCAAGAATGACTTTATTCTACTTTTGGGATGCCCTCTATCTTAGTTTAACGAAATAAATGATGCATGCAATGTGAATCAATTTTTCTTAGCCAATTTTTTATTTTTTTTGTTTTTCTTTTACATTTCTTTTTTTTTATTTTTTTGAAGAAGGTGCTTCTTAATTATACATAGAGAAGGAAAATGGAGAGTAACTAAAAAATTGAGAATTCTTATTAAATAAATGACAATTGTTCTCACAAATTATATTAGAATTGAATTTCGAAATTTTCAAGGGAAAGACTCGAACAAAATGGAAGACTCTTAGTCTAGACTCAACAGAGTTTTGGTTCTAAAATAGACTTGGAATGGATGGACTGTAGTAGCTTCATTTTTCTTGATGATTCAATTGAATAAATATGTTTCAGCTTAACTTGACCCATTGTTTTCTACCACTATTTTGTTATTCACTGCTTGATTATGCAAATTTTTTCAAAGAGACTCAATTGCACCTTGCAATTTCTAAAGATAACTCAAAAAGATTGAGAAACCTTTGTTTAAATCTAGTGATGTTGAGTCTATGGTTAGGCATGAAGGTGTTCTTAATTCTTTGGAATTATTGATCCATTATCATTGAGATATTGGATCTTGTATTTTAGAGCTTAACAAGTTTTAGTGTCATGAACATTGCCTTGATGACATTCACAAAATTCTTTTGCTCGGTTATTCTTCGGTAGGCGATTCAGAGGTAGTTTGCTTCCAAGGGCTTTAAATAGTTAGCTTTAATAACTTCTCGAAAGATAAGAGCTATTGGCATTCCAAGGTTGGTATATTCCCTTTTTTGTTTATATATGCTTAAGACTTCATTTTCATTAGCCACGTATTTAAAATTCTCAGTTTCATCCTCAAGTTTTCCCAACTGAATCGACTATTCAACTTTTGTTCTAGTTGTAATAAGCGCCTGAAACAAGGGTAATTATTGAGTTTAAAGTTGAGAATGATGAAATGGTAGAAGATTCTTGATGATAATGTCAATCTATTCTTGTTCTGAAGGGTAATTGATCATTTTGTAGCTTTCACTTTCCACCTTGTAATGAACAAGGAGAAAGATTCACTATTTTCCTATTTAGTGGTCTCCAATTCTCTTTGAGTTACATTCACCTTGATGTTTTAGTCTTAATGGGTGTTAAAGGCATTACAGATATCCTCCTAGGTTTTGATCTTTGATCGGTCCAACTCATAAACCATCTGAGTGCAGAACCAGTTAATGATTGTTGATACAATTGAGCAAGGAGCTCATTGTTTATTCCAAATGGATTTAAAGCACCCACATACATTTTCAGATATGTTTTGGGACAAGTGGTTCTATCAAAATTTTCCATATTTGGTATTTTAAACTTGGTAAAAAGTCGAGCATCAGGAAACAAGGATAATGAGTCTGTTCGATGACTTTTTTATGAGTTTTTACAGCGGTGATAGACCTATCTAACAAATCTAGTCTTTCTTTCAATTTTTGTGATTCAGACTCAGTAGCATAATTAGGCTCATTTGCCTTAGCAAGTGTGACACCCCCGACCAAAAGCATATGTCTTTTTGACGTCATTACACGCATTTTATGCATTTTTATTTAAATGCATCAGAGTATGACATGATATATGACATTTACATGAAATATATGAAATGGGAAATGATTATAAATGCGTTAAAAACGTTAAACAAAAGTGGTTTTAAGTTTGTTTGTCGTCGAAAGACATAAACGGAGCCAATTAGGGTTTTTGGCTCGCGTGATCGAAAAATATCAAAAACGCGCAATATTTTAAAGTAAATTATTTTTTTATGATTTTATATGTTACCATACATGATTTAGAGAGTTTTGGGACCAAAATTATACGACGATGTCGTACGGTTACGGTTCCGTGAAAATCGTCGAGGTTTCGGTTCGATTTAGGGCACCAATTGAACCGCGACAAATTTTCGGATTCCGATTTTTATGAAATTTCATACACGTGTTATGCTATTTATTTTGACACCGAAAAAAAATTTTAAGCTGGTGCTGGATATGTTTAGAGGTTGGAATTTGAGAGAATATGAATTGAAGAAAGTGAAAATGTATTAACTTAAGGGTTAAGTGTATTAAAAGAGATATTTTGTGTAAAGTAAGTTTGGCAAGCTACTGCTGGCTGTTTTATGTTTTTGGTATGTCTGGAAGGCTGGGATGAAGAGGTGGGATAGATCTAAGCTACTGAAATAGTGAGAGGAAAGAGAGGAACGAGAGATAGAAGGAAAAAGGGGAAAAGAAAAAGAAAAAGTGAGAGAGAAAGAGAGAAATAGGAAATTGGTGTGAAATCTTTGATTCTATGTGATTAATGTGTTCTTGGGATGATTTATAGTTGTTTAGAAGTGAGAAAATAGGTAGAGAAAGGCTGGTTTCGAAGAAAGAAAGAAAAACACAAAATTAGGCAATTTCTGGTTTTAATGGCAGATTCACGAAGGGGACTTTGAGCTACTTTATCTTCCAATCTGTAGTGCATGGGGAGATTTGGCTTCAATGGGTTTGTAGAGGAAGTGTAGGAGAAGAGATTCATAGCTTTAGTTCACCGGAAAACCGCAAGAGGTGGTCGTAACGACCGTCGGAAGTTGAGAGAAAAATAGGCAGTTTCTGGTTCTGGGTAGAAATCAGTGTGGGAAGCCAACTTTAGGCAATTATATCTTTCGATCCAGAAAGCTTTTAGAGATTTGGCTCCGATGAATTGATAGAGGGTGTGCAGGGGAAGAGATTGATAGGTTTAGCTTGCTGGAAGGTGGCCAGAGGTGGACGTACGGTTGCCTGGTAGTAGGCTCGAGAGGTTGGGATTCTGGACAGATTTGGAGTGCTGAAGGTTGAAACGCAGAGGAGGCCCGCATTTTGGCTTAGGGATTTAAGGATAAACGGCAGTGGGGGAATGCGTTTTGGGGGCGTGTCATTTAAGTGAAATGACTGAGGCTCCTGCATTTTGAGGTATAAAACGCGCCCAGCACCTGAATTTATTAAAAATCACATTTTGACCCCTGAACTTTCTGCCGCATTTCAATTAAGTCCTTTTGGGTGATTTTGCAATTATTTTTAATTACAGGTTGGCCCCTGAATTTATAAATGCTTATATTTTTGACCTAGAGACTTTTATAAATTATAATTTAACCCTTCCAGCCTAATTTCGACGTCCTGAATCCGTTTTTGATGTCAGAAATTTATTTTAAGGCTGTTTTTAGAGATTTAAATATTATTTAGAGATTTTAATTTATGAATTTATTTTAAAGAGTTAAAGAGTTTATTTAAAGTTTATAAATGGTTTAATAATTATAATTATGTTTAATTATAATTTATTATATGTTAAATTTTGTTTGTCAATTATTTTTATATTGACATTAAATGATTTTAAAATAGAGATTTTCAGAAATTGAGTTTTAAATTATAGAAAATTAATCGAATTGAAATTAAAACTCAATTAAATTAGAGAATTAAATATTAAATCATGCATCATAGCTTATATGAGTTCCAGAGTTGTTTTGTTGAACATAGTTGCTATGTTATGCATTATAGGAGCATCGAGTTCGAGAGCGGCACGGGGTAAGCAGCCCGAGGCCCCACCGAGCTCACAGCAGTAAGGTAAGTGTTGAACTACTTACTTAGAGATATGAATTGTGATATTGCTTAATATGTTATATGAAATTTTTTTGGACCGGTAATGAAGCCCGGTCAACTGTGATATATGAAAAGTGAAATGTTATAGTTTGCTTGAATTGTTTGGACCGGTATGAAACCCGGTCAACTAGAGATATGTGTTATACGACTTGACTTGTTTGTGGTTCCTGAGTCTTTACTGAAATCCGACCAGTTGAGTTGTTTGATCTGGATAGAAAAATATATATGATATTTTCACCGGTACTGAAATCCGGCTATATGCTTATATGAGAGATATTGCTATAAAATGAATATATTGCATAAATGCATTTCACAGGACATAATTACAGGTGTTGTGATTACGAAGCCAGTGTGTGCAAATTTCACCAGAAAGAACCTACGGGTTATTATAGAGATGCCTATGGGCTTATATGTTATAGAAAGATCTACGGGTCCTATACGATGCAGAATCTGGTGTATACTGCATAATAAAGGTTGATCCACGGATCCCTTTTTGACCGACTATATATTCCGGTCTTACAGAGTTGCTGGATCCAGCTAGAGAATCAACACATGTTTAATTCTCGGGGCAACACTTGGCCGATAAATTACAACTAAAGAACAGAGAAAACATGACATATAGCATTTTATGCATACAGATATGACTATATGATAAAAATGTTTATATGATAGAATTGTTTATATGACAATGTTGTTTATATAGCAGAGATGGTTATATAACAGAGATGGTTATATAATAGAGATGAATGTTTTTCAGAGATGATTTATATGATAAAGAAGGTTTTGTGTTTATATCTTAATTTTACTGCTTTATATGTTATTATTGCTTAAATGTGGATGCGACTCATCAAAATCGCAATATATGTTTCAGGTCTGCAGTCCGAGTGAGGTACTAAAGCTTCACTCGTCTATGCACAGGTCGGTCCAGCAGGAATCTAGGCCTCTCTCCTCTCACAGTCCATATTGTATATGTTGCATATATTGTGTTTATGTTTTGTGTTGTAAGCATAATTTTATACAGTTTTGGCATGTAAATATGTGGTGCTATTCATATAGCCTTTTTGGATAAACTGTTGTTTAATCCATATGTTGATATATGTAATGTATGTTATGCCTATATATGTTTATAGTGCAGTGAATGACCAAATTAACCTTAAATATGTTAAAGAGAAATGATGCTTATTGGGTACATGTTTAATATATGATTGTTATATATATGTTTTAAAAATTAAAATGGAGTTAACAAAATATGACGTATGTGTTAAAAAAAATGGCATGTTTTATGACATAAAAGTATAATAAGAGGTGTTACAGCAAGACTCGAGTCCAGCTCAATAACAGGAGCAACTGAACTTGTACCTTGTTCGATTATGTGTTATTTACCTTTTCTAAGAAATGTAAAACCGGCCAAACTTTTCAAAAATTTCAGTAATCAGATTAGCTTTTTGGGTGGCCAAGGCTTTAGTTATTTTTGCATCCACTTTGGAATTGATTTCCTCGGTCTGTTCCTTTAACAGGGCTCTAATATCTTCTAGTAAGGTCATTCATGCAGTTGATGATGGTAATGTAGGTACTTGGATAAGGTAAGGTTAAAAAGATTAGGAATGTGTAAGGCAAGGGTAATGTATAGGGTAGTATGTAGGGTAGGGTGAAGGGGAGATAAGTATAGGCTGCTTTTTAGGATTTTGACTTCTCGAATTTTGGTAAGTCTAAAGTCCTAATCCTAAAGGTCTTTTTTTTTTAAAAAAAAAAAAAAAACTTTCTTGTTCAAAATAGTTAAGGAACCTATCTTAAAAGGTCTTTTTGAAAACTTCTTAAAAAGGTAATGAAATTTTTTTTAATGCTTAATTATGGTTTAAAGGTTCAATATGAATGCACAAACATTATACCGAAATTCATTTTAATGATACGTGGTTAATGGGTAAGTACGACCTAATGGAAGGTTCTATGGTTAACATGAAAAATTGAGTGGTTTTAACTAGGGTACCTGTCACCTCAAGTAAGGATATACCTTGCCATATGTGAAATAAAGAGTTTCATGTGGATCTAGTGGTACTTTTGTGACACCCCTGACCAAAAGCATACGTCTTTTTGACATCATTTCACGCATTTCATGCATTTTTATTTAAATGCATCAGAATATGACATGCTATATGACATTTACATGAAATAATTGATTTGAGAAATGATTATAAATGAGTTAAAAATGAATTTTTTGTGATTTTATATGTTTCATATATGATTTAAAGAGTTTTGGAACCAAAATTATACAACGACATCGTACGGTTATGGTTCCGTAAAAATTGTCGAGGTTTCGGTTCGGTTTAGGGTACCGACCGAACCGCGATAAATTTTCGGATTCCGATTTTTACGAAATTTCATACACGTGTTTTACAATTTATTTTAACACTGAAAACAAATTTTAGGCTGTTGTTGGTTTGGTTATGTGGGTGAAATTAGAGAAATGTGAAAATTAGGAAAGTAGATATAAGTAAAT
>CANUEY010081648.1:0-20315 GCA_948099555.1 Croton setiger
TATATATATATAATATTTTGAAAATTAAAAGCAAAGCTAAACTATCTTACTAGCAAAGCTCAGTAATAGCACCGACTCTAGGCCGAGCATCTGAAACTGCACCAGTCCGATCATCTAACTCTGAAATATTATTAATATCATCGCTCAATACATGTAAAATAAACTCCAAAATATTATTAATATCATCATTCATTTTCTTTATGTTATGATTCATTTAAACATGTGATAACTCCCGGTGATTTGTCATTTTTCATGGTAATATTCATGTCTATCCATGAACTTGATCACATGAAATATAGACCACATAAATTGTAGTGACCTGAAAGTGCCTTTAGCTCCAAAAAATAAAGTGTAACTGGTTAAAAGTATCATGATAGATAAGAGAAATTTATTTTTTCTACCAAAAACTAAACTTCAAAGCAGTCAGATAGAGTTTTACAGGAATGCATGTTGTTAATTTGCTTCTGTTATTGGGAAAGAATATTGACATCGAAATAGTTATCTTGCATTACGGTTCTAGTATTAACATCTATGAGCTGTGGCAAGGTTTTGATTTTGGTTACATAAATTGGTAAGTAACTTTACTGGTGATCAGGAGTTTTTTCTCTGTTTCGCAGAAACTTTCCTGGATGTATTAGTGAAGTTTTGTTGAAGACAGTGTCTAATTGAAAAGGAATAAAAATTGTTACGTTGATTAGGAAAGGCCAACGCAGTAAAGTATTTCTTAATTTAATGACTAAAAATGTTTACAATGTATTCATTAATATGTAGTTTATGATGGATTCTTGCTTGTGCACTTCCTCAGATTCGTCAATTGGCACAAGAGATTAAGGAGTTGACATTAGCCAATCCTGTGACTATCTTTAATGGAAATGCTTCTTCAAGTGGTGGGTACAATATTTTCTTTTTCGTTTTATAGTTCAAGTACTTTGTTCATGTAAGTTTCTTGAATATGAAAGCTGTTTTTGGATAATCATTTTATGAGTAAATTGGTGGTTCTGTATTGAGCTGCAAAGTAATTAGTCGGAAATATTTCAGTCCTGCAGCTTGTTCAATGTCTGTCCATATATCTTGAATTTTTAAGGAATAAAGTATAAATAATCTAATTTTGTAGGATCCAACACTAGAAAGTAGAACATGGATCGTAAGTTAAGTTTAGGTGGGAATTCCAAGTCCTATGTGAATTCTCTGTGTGATCTTTTAATTGAACCTTTAACAATGGTTTGCAAAATTACTTTCTTGATAAAGAAGCTGCAGTATTGAGTTTCTTAACTGATGTTTTTATGTGCATTAAAACGCTTGAACTTGCTTACTACGTTAATTAAAAGTTCAAAGCTGCAATTGCATCATGCAGTTTGTTATATGCCTTTATAATTAAAATCTTGCAAAGATGCTAACTCTAGCCCGTGTATACAGGGAATTTGTCGTCTTATCTTGTTCCAGCTGCTGCACTAGGAGCAATGGGATATTGTTACATGTGGTGGAAGGCAAGATTCTCATGACTCAAAGTGAAGATTTTTTTTCCCTGTTGCAGATGTTGTTTGCATTGCAGTTCTGCATGTGTGGCTTCTTTGTGGTCATTGGTGTTTATATAATTACCTTTATAGTGCAGGGCTTGTCATTTTCTGATGTTATGTTTGTAACAAAACAAAATATGGCAAATGCTGTTGCTAGTGTGTCTAAGCAGTTGGAGAACGTTTCTGAAACATTGGCTGTAAGTAAGATGGATTAGATTTTTCTTTTGAATAATTCTTACTATCCTAGGTCTTAGTGATTCCTTTCTTTACATAATATGCAGTTTTCTTAGCACTCTATCAATTATTAAATTGTGCAGTCAACAAAGAGACATCTTTCAAAGAGGCTGGAAAACTTGGATTGGAAGATGGAGGAGCAGATAGAAACCTCTAAGCTGATTGCAAATAACGTACATGGCACTTATCTCTTGTTTCATTCTCTATTGTTACGCATATCTGTATCATCCTTTTAGGAGCTGAATTTATGCATGTAAATCAAGTCAAGTTGAACAAACACATGGCATACAGGAGCATCATCTTGTCTAAGTGTCAACCTATTTGATGACCTGTGAAAGGATGTTGAGCCTAGGGGTGTAAATGAGCCGAGTCAGCCGAACAGTGCCAAGCTCGAGCTCGGCTTGTGCAAGGTTTTTTGGGCTCAAAATCAATTCGAGCCTGTCGGAGCTCGGCTCATTTATATTAAGAAAGTTCAATCTTGGCTTGAGAGCTTGTTCAAAGCTTGGGTCGAAAGCTCTGCTTGTGAGCTCGTTTGAATCTTGGCTTGAAAGCTTGTTTGAAACTCGGCTCGGAAGCTCGTTAGGTCCTTTTTCAAAACGACGTTGTTTTGGATACACAAGGAAAATTATTTTTCTGTTCGGGAACATGTTCATGAACACTATAAACAAGTCGGCTCGGGAGCTCGTTCAATAAAAGGCTCGTGAACATGTTCGCGAACACTTAACCGATATAGTTCATGAAGCAGCTCGTGATCAGAGTTCGACCTCGGCTCTAAATGAACGAACTCGAACAATCTTTTCACAAGCTGAGCTACAATCTGTTCGTGAGCGTATTGGTTCATTTTCAGCCCTAGTTGAGTTTACCATGGCCACTTGATCATCCAAAGTGGGGTCACACTATTGAAGTTAATTATGAGTACATGCCTGATTAAGGGTGAAACTAACTGCAATAGTAGGATTACTTCTCTGTAGTCAGAATGTCACAGGTAGCATCTAAATTTGTGTATATGTAAGGAAGGAGAGAGATTAGTTGGAAAACCTTATGAAACTATACTGATACATCTATTCTATTTATAAACAAATTACTTGCTTGCAGGTAGATGAGATGAAAACAAACCTTTCCCAAATTGGGTTAGATGTTGAAACAATTCATCGCATGGTATCTGGCCTGGTGAGCTGTAATTGCTTTTTATATTCAAGGTTCTCTCCAATATTAGGATTTTATTTCATGACTCTTCATATTTGAATGGACTATGCAGGAGGGAAAGCTTGAGCTTCTTGAGAGCAAACAGGTTACTTTTCAACTTCTCTAATCAATATTGTTTTTTAACATTTTGCTTAGAAAATTGTAAAGGGATTGCTTTCTTTTTCTTTTTCTTTCGTGCAGGATGTAACAAACTCAGGTCTCTGGTATCTATGTCAGTTTGCTGCAGGCTCTAAAGATGTCTCTAATGCTAAAGTTTCTCAGGTCAGATATTATATTTACCATCAAATTTGCTAGATCTTTATAATGACATTTGACATTAGGTTATTGAGTATTTCTTCTTGCTCAGAGCCATAGTTGTTAAAGGCAAGCCTTGGGCGTTCCTGCGTCCAGGTGTTAGCTGTGGAGCCTCAAAATGGCAAAGGTGGGGAAGTGTCTTTTCCACCTTTGGTTTATTAGGTGCACAGTTTAAGTTGGCAGTTAAAAATTGTAGAAAAATGGGAAAAACAGGAATAAGTTATATGATTGAGAAACATAACAAAAACAACAGATATTACCAAAGAATAAGAGTAGAAATACACAATAGAAGATTATCATTAGAACCATAGAAAAATTCATACTAGTTGTAGATGCAACCTACATGCAGTTAAATCTTCCTTTCTCAACTTCTAATTTCTTCTCCAAACTTTAGACCTTCATCATTTTAAGGGTTATTTTGTCAATTTTTTTTTTCTTTTGAGAATTGAATCTTCTAAAGCTGCACTAGTTAGGTTCTTGGTGGTTTCTAGGGGTGAGCATTGGATGGGACTGAATTGCATAATTTCCAGTCTCATCCCAAATTTTTGGGACATAAAAAAATACAGTCTCATCCCATCTCGGTAATTAGACGTCTCATCCTATCCCATACCATTATTTGGGACATGACACTTCGGTTTTTCGGGTCCAAGGAGGAACCAATGGATTGATAAAAATTGATTTGGATTTCTCAAAATTTTAGTTTTGAGAGTAGTCTTGAATAATCTACTGAATATTAAATAAATGGAATCATACAATTCAAAATAAATAAATATTATTTGAGACTAAATAAATATATAAAGTTTTTAAAATAAATACTTTTATTGGTAAATTTTGTTAGAGGAAACTTAGCATAACATCCTCAGCCTACCAAATCTTCTCCCTTAAATCCAACTTAATTTTGGAATGCTAAGGAAGAAAATTTGATGTTATCTCTAACTAAACTATTATTATTATTTTTCTGATATGTCAAATAAAAAAATTGCTCGTAAAAAACTAAATAAAATATTTTTGACTATTGAAGTTGCCTTTGACAGAACGATAGAGAACTTTCGATGGGACAGTTCGGCATTAATTGAAGTAGCGGTCCTGTACCATTTACATTCGGTTTTAATTTCAGGACAAATTTACGGACAGTTTTTGGTACATATCATAATTCGAGCAGTCCTGTGCACACCCCTTGTGGTTGAGTTGCCAATTGCCATGCATGCTTGCTAGGCAAGCTGTGTCAATCGGAAAAGGGTATGGGGTAGGTATTTTGAGAGTGGCAGCAACCTGAATTTTGAGAAAGAATAAGAATTAGGTGTCATATTATGTCTCTAACCAGAAATGAGAGAAGAATTTAGGCCTTTACTGGCTCAGATACCATGAGAAAATCAGAAAAGAAGAACACTCAAGATTGGCTAAATCGAACCCCACAATTAGTGCTGTCAATTAATCCTAAAATCAAGCTAGCAAGCAAATGCACAATCTTTATGTGATTTTCGAACAATATCATTCCAATTAATATGCATTATTCTCTTTGCTATGCGAATGAGATTGCAACCCCTACAACAATTGCATAGATGATACTCATGTAGAAATATTTGATTTCTGCCTTGCTTTGCTGACTATCAAATTGAGTTATTTGGTCTTTGAATTTTAGCAGGAAGTAATTGCCAATCTGGCTAAGCATTCAGCATTGACGAATGAGGACCGATCTCTCAAGGTAAGTCCAGAATCCTATTTTTTACACTGCTATTTTCATATGTTCGTCTGTAACACAGTACAACATAAATGTTTCAGGGACTTCGATTTATTGCTGAAGCTGAAGAGCTGAATAATTTTGAGAAACCAATTGAGCACATGGAGAAAAATGATCTCCGGAACTTGCCTACTGAGAAAACCAAAACCTATAAACCAAGAATACACAGGTCCTATGCAGTTGGGCTATCTTTGACCAGAGCACTATGAGGTTCTGGTATGTAACCATAAACATTTGGTTCTATTCTGCTGCACCACATAAAATCATTTGGATTTTTTATGTTGCATTCATTCCATGCACATGCACTTGTGGTTTCTAACGTTCAATTTGATCTTGAATTAAAAAAGATCTTGTAGATTTAGATTATACTATAGGAGTTTCCCTTGGCTGCAGATGAATGTGTAAAGAGTGTATTTTGCTGTGACTGCTGGTCAGAGATTGCACATCTGAAAAATAAAAGAAAGCCTCTTGAAGGGGTTGATTTGATTTCTTACAAAGATGCAATTTGTTGAATGATTTTCTGTATGTATTGCTTATAGTAATTTGCATGTTAGATAGAATGCTCGATTTCTGAGGAAAACTGAACATAGTACAAAAATACGATGTCAGTTATAATTTTATTTTAATTCATGTGATGTTGAATATAATTTTCTTCTTCCCAAATTGTAGTTTCAAGTTTTTCTCTCTATTTAATTATAATAATATGTAACTTTATAGAATACCCAGTTTAGCAAAGCTCACAATTTAGAATTTGGTTGATGAAATCAAGGACTTGAGTGATTTTGACATATCCTCTAATAACAATTAACATGTGTTCCTAAGAAGAGTGACTAGCAATTGTGACAAAAAAAAAAAAAAAGTTACAGGGTACCATTTATATAGAAAGAAAAAGCCCTTACTACATGAAGAAACATACTATGAAATTTGCATTGTGATGCTCTTTGTCATTGGCAAATTAGAAGTTATTGGGACTGTAAGAAAAGAAATTCATGTTCAAATCAAATAAACTTCCAGGTAGATACAGGAACCATTGCTCTGCCCTTCCACCAAATAACTAGCTTTTCTCATCCAGTTCAAGTGTACAAGATTTCCCTCCATGAAAGTTCTTGGCTGCCAGATCTGCTTGGCATAAAGATGATGAACTGAGTCCAGTCTCTTCCATTCCAAATCGGCCAAAACCTCTAGTTTTGCACATCCACCCTTTCCTGCTACAACATTCTTGATTGCCTCTCCAAAGATGTCTCCACAATTATTCTATTTGTATCATCCAAACATACCTCCAAACAAGGTAAAAAAGAGTATCAACATATGATACTCAAAACTCGCTGAGCTGCTATCAACCTCTGGTTCAATTACCATAATTATAGATGGATTCAGGTGTTTGATAACTTGCATCAAAGAATCCAATCTACCTGGTAACAGAATTAATGTCATCATAAAATCTCCACTATATACAGCTGCTGTTTCATCCTCTTCTAACTCAAACAGATCTTGTTTGAGATCAAGAATGTCTGATATCATAATTATCTCGAAATAGATCTTGTTTGAGATCAGGAATGCCTGATACCATAATTATCTTGAAACAGAAAGGTGATCTAAGAGTCTTGGAAAATTCCTCTAGCCTCTTACCTGTGGCTTCAAGTAATTGAGTTTTAGTAGTCCCAACAGCAGTTATTTTGAGCAACTCAACTGGGAATTTGGATCGGGAAGCTAAAGCTTGCATCAAGATTGTCCATTGTGCTCCAAGCTTTATTCCTAGATCAATCACATCAATCTTATTTGCTTCAGCTACATCTTCTACAATGAGATCATATGAATCAAGAATTTTTTCAGCCGTTAAAATGCTATAATTTTAAAATATAGAATTAAAGTGCTATTGACCGAAATAAAACTTTAAAAGTGATCTATCTTTTATGATTTTCCAATGCATAATGTATTGAAAGGGTTGGGAGAGATTGATTTTGACTTTGGTTTCTTTTCGGAATCAAAATCCTTATTTTTGTTGGAGCGGAACCCGGTGGGTAAGGAACCGGAACTAGTAAATATTGTTCTTGATTCTCCGATTCCGGTTCTTCGGTACTAATTTCAAACAAAAAACCGGATTTTTTCAATTATTTATTTTTATTTTATAAAATAATTTTTTTTACAATATATAGTCCAAATATTTACTAATATATATAAAATAATTTTTAATTTATTTTAATTAAATGTTTTTATCATAGCACCAGTTTATATGAATAATATATTTCTATATATGAATTTTGTCAAATAGGTTCAACATTTAATAAATTAAAATTAATGAATTTTTAAATATAAACATTTAAAATTCTTAAAAATTGATTGGATAATGAAATATGTGATATATATATTTCATAAATTGGATTGTTATAAACATTTTTCATAAACACATCATGAATAAATTATTAATAGTCTCAATATATAAAAAAATATTGTTGTATTATAGAAAAATATAATGAAAAACAAAATCCAATTTAGCAATTAAAATCAAAAAATAATGTTTTATATATGATAGTAACATACATCATTAATCTTGGTTGTTGATTCGGGTATGGTTCTTGGCAAGGAACCGGAACCAGAATCATATTGTAATTTTTTTCTGAGAACTTCTAAGTTTGGATTTTGATACTATTCTTAAATTGGTGGTTCTTTTTCAAATTTGGTATTGCTTCCGGGTCGGTTCCTTCAAGAACCGTGCACAACCTGGATCAAGGGGTCGTTCGGTCCATATTTAATAGGTTGGACAGCTAACTGATCCGAATAACTTCGGTTTTGTCTGGATACAAAAACATAAAAAAAAAGCTAGGGCTGGAATCTGCAGATTTTTCTACCTTGTTCGTTTGTTCTACGCCACCGAGTAGCAGTAAAGTCTTTCAATTTCCTTTCCTTTTTCGTTTATCGATTCTTTCCTCTGTTTATATCTCATCGTCGAAATTACTTTCGGCATAAACTAAGGTTTGTATTTTTAATTTTGCTTTTGTATATCAATTACGATTATGCGATTTCCTTATTCCTTTTTAATGTTTTGCTGCAATTTTTTGTTTCGATCTCTGGTTATTGTTAGATTGGTTTTCTTCTTTGCTAATTTAGTTTTAATTGAAATTTTTTTGATTTAATAATCTTTTTATATTTGAAATAATATTAATTTCTTGCTTGGCCTGAATACCTCAAAGTTCTTTTTTTTTTGTTTTGTTTTTTTCATGTAAAAGACTGACTTCATTCGGATTGTATTTCATTCAAGTTTTATTCAATTTTCATCCCTTTTTCTTGAATTTTAGTCTGTTTATAAAGTTTTGCTAAGTTTATTGTTCTTGAAGCTAAGTCAGTCTCTCTTTTTCCCCCTTGTTTTTGGATGCTTGGGTTGGATGGGAACTGAATTAATTTTAAGTAAATTATGATTCTTGAGAATTCAATGTGCAGTAGTTTCTTATTTTGAATGAGATTAGTATTTCAATTTGCAGCTGTATCAAAGTATGTTACTGATTTGGTACTTCTGGTTTTGACAGGATAAGAAACCATGCCTAAGAATAAGGGAAAGGGAGGAAAGAATAGGAAGAGAGGAAAGAACGAAGCAGATGATGAGAAGCGTGAGCTTATCTTTAAAGAAGATGGACAGGAATACGCCCAAGTGCTTCGTATGCTTGGCAATGGTCGATGCGAAGCTATGTGTATTGATGGCACCAAGCGTCTATGCCATATTCGTGGAAAGATGCACAAGAAGGTCTGGATTGCAGCTGGTGATATAATACTTGTTGGGTTACGTGACTATCAAGATGACAAGGCTGATGTTATCTTGAAGTACATGCCCGATGAAGCTAGGCTTCTAAAGGCCTACGGTGAACTTCCTGAGAACACACGTCTCAATGAGGGTATTGCTGGAGGTCTTGATGAGGAAGATGATGGTGCTGGAGATGATTATGTTGAGTTTGAAGATGAAGATATTGATAAGATCTGATTGACTCTCTTCTACTTTATGTTTAATTATGATGAGATACCGATTTGAAGAGTGAACGATGATGATAAGAGCCTGATAAGGTTTTGCACTTTATAAATTGAATTTGAGATATATAAATCAGTCGTATTTCTGTACCATCTGTTGCTATCACTTATATTCTATCTAATATCTCCATGTTCCTGTGAAGTTCGCTACTTTTGTGTTTGGGCAGTAGTAGCATAGCAAAATGCTAAGTGCCTGATCTGGGGGTGAATTTAATAGTTGTCTTCTTTGGGGATGTTTGAGTTGTTTTGCAGCTGGGGTTGCACAATTTTATCCAAAACAAGATTCCGAATGAATTATTTGGGATCACCATGTTTTAATAGATTTTGCCTGGTTAAGCTGCTAGCGTTTGTATGGGTTATTAGTTGCTGGTTTTTGGAAAATATAGTTAGTTGCTGATTTAGCTTATGCAAATGTACATGAGCTTGAATGTGCTTTTAAATTGATTTTTTTTCCTCATGGCGAAGTTCTGGCATACTGTTAATGGTAGGGAGCATTGCAGCTGGTGTAAGGGATTAATGTCTAATGAGCAAGGGTTTTGTATGACTTTGGCTTTAGTAGATATCATATTTGCTTGGCAATTAAATGTTAATAAGAGACTTGTCTTTTAGGTACAAAGATTTTTAAAAACTTTATGTACAGGAACACTTCCAAACCAATACATTATTCTACTGTGCACAGAAATCACACAAGGACCTAAAAACTAGAAGGGGTTGCTAAGGATAAACATCTTTGCAGTTGGTTTCTTTTCTGTTGCTTGTTTGCTTTTTGTATGGCTTGCTCACTCGTTCGCACTATTTCTTGATTACCTGTTGCACAACGCATAACATGATGAGTAGACACCCCTTTTATGCTGTAAAGCTGCAAAATGTAGAAATTCTTATCATTCATTTACCTTACAGTGCTCTTTTGGGCAGTGATTACTCGGCACGGTTTTTCTCCGTGATATGGTTCTTGCAGACTTGTTAACTTTTTTGGTGTTGATTTTTGAACCGTCACTGTTATTTGTTCCGGTCACTGGTATGGTATCAAATTGCAGAGAGACCTCATTAGAACCACAGCTCTCTTTTTCTTCTGCTACATCAAAAGTCATCTTCTTGGCTGTAATTATTCTTCTATTGTTACTTATTGCTTCGAATTGCTTGTTTGTTCGACTTTCGACTGAACATTCTGGAATTCTGGTTGCCATCCATCTCTCTAGCCAGCTCCAACCCATGTTATGTTCTGTGCTGTTATCTGATCTGGCTGGTTTCCTCTTTGAACAGATCCTTAGCTATACAAGCAAATGGTTTATTAGTTAATCAAGCATTAGAATTATAGCAATTAGCAAGGATTTGATCAACTTAATTATACCTGTTGAGCAAAAGCATACGCCAGTGCTCTTTCTCTTCTGTTTGTTGCTTCTAATCTGTTCTGAATCCTCATTTTTATAATATTGCTACTCACAGTGCTATCATCCCAGTCCTCCTGTTCATTATTTTATATATCACAAAGAAATATATTAATTACAAAATAGCTCTTGGGATTTGTTAATAACTTAAGATTTTGGTTCTTCATAAAATTTATATGAGATCTTTTTTCAAAGTTGAATATGAATTGCAGTTTAATCCTCAAGATCTCTGAGTAGAATGAAGGAAACATCAAACAATGCCTAATGTACGATTTGCAGAATTCCAGACATCACCTTTATCTTAAAAGCTAGAGTTCTTGCTTTCTTTGGCATTTGGTAATTGACATTCACACTTTCCTCACCAACTGACATAACTTCCACAGAATGTCCTGTTTGAACTTCCATTGATGTGCCTACAGAATCTTGGCTCGGACTACTTTCCATAGCAATAAAAACCTGCTGTTGTTCCTCCACTGGCTCCTCTTCCTCCTCCTCCAGCTCCTCACCCTTCATTTCTTCATTTCTATGTCTAGCCTGAAATTCCACCGTGTAAATGCTACAATTAGTATTGAATGTGACCATCTTCAGCGAAATTCTATACTTGAAATTCATTTATATCAAACACGAGTAATAATAGTAGTTTCCCTGCAAAATTCAAGTAAGATAGAAACTAACCAGAAAATTCCTGAATGCTGATTGGATAAGAATTGCAGCATCTTCTTGTCTGAATAAATTAGAAGTAGAATTATATTTTTCCAGGAGAACATCTTCTCTTGTATTAAAGTCTGCTCGACTTACAGAATCCTCTACTAAAGGCTGTGTAACTGTAGCCTCAGAGCTTCTTACTGAAGCAGAATCTTTTTCTGCAGCAATTGAATTAAACTCATCTCCGCAAAGATAAGATCTGACAGAAATCCATCTTTTCTTATCACCACCTGCATTACTTCTAGCCTGCATTTTGATCTACACAGCATTAAAAAACCAGACCACCATGTTTAACATTCAAAGTTGACAGAACAAAAAAGGAATAAAGATCACTTACAGTACTATTATAAGTTTCATGAGTACTAGTTGTAACAGAGCGATTTCTGGAGAAAACACTTCTAACCAGTTCACCAGTAATACCCATTTAATTGAAAAGCCAAAAAACTATGCTCAAAATAAGCTTCCCTTTTCTGGAGTTTATATCGAAACCGAAGCCGCGTAGAGGTAGTGAGTGAGATAAACTTTTTAATTATTACTGAAATTCAAGAAAAGTTGAGAGCTTCGAATGACATGCTTCATTTAACAACTGTAACATCCCAGACCCACATACTTATATTGTCCACTTTTCTGTAACCCCATTTCTAGGCTACTTATGTTTATGCAGAAATGTTAAGAAAAAGAAGAAAGGATTTGATAAGATTGAGAAAGAATTAAACTTGGGATTAGTATTGGAATAGAGCACATGTTAGCTGTGATTAAATGAACTTTAGAGCTGGAAATTTGGGAAAATAAGCATAGAAAATAATAGAGACTGAAAAGTAAAGATTAGATGGAAAGGAAAGATGGATATTTTAGTGGGCAGAGGCAGTGCTACTGTATAATTTTTATATATTTCACTTTATGCACATGGGTTGTAGCATATTGGGCAAAAATAAAGTGTTGCTTGGTGCTGGGGTTATTGTCTATTCCATTGCTTTTATGGAGTTTAAGCTTCCTTTTTTTTTTTGGTTGGAGCTGAAGAACATCATATTTATTCATAGGATACCCTTTCTTTCTTTTCTAATTTGGGCTTGTAAGGGACTGTTTGGTTTGATTGTTTGTTTGTTATGTTTCTAGTGCTTTATGAGGTTGTATTTGTGCTATATTATGTACCAACTTCCTATGGTTGACCCTTTTTCATTGGTTATTGTCATCAAATTAAATGACCATTTATTTGGGTTTTTTTATGTTTTCTAATTATCTTTTTGTTGGGGTAAAGCTTCTTTCTTGTTGTATTATAGACCAAAAGCCCCAGCACAGCAGCCAACCATCTCAAATGGGCATTAATCCAAAATATCTGTATGTTAATTAAAATTTATTAGTATTGGTCTTGGGTTTAATTTTGAGTTAGATTTCAAAATGTAATATATATGATATTTGAAATTGCAAAATATTTTTTTAATTGTGTTTTATAGTATTCAAAGCATCAAGAATCTGAGAAATATGAGGAATTACTAAATTGAAAATTTATGCTTTATTTTGTATGATTAGGCAGCGAATTACTAAAACAGAAGCTCCATATGGTACTCAGATGAATGATCTTAATTTATAAAATATTATTTCTGTTAATAATACAATGCATGGGTCAAATCCAGACAAATCCTATACAAGTTTTATGAAAATCTTAAGCAGCTAATAATATAAATTTCATTATCAACTGGAAAAACAGGAAATGCAGGTAACATATCCCTTTCAAATGGGGACTGCTGTGAAGTGTTTCTGACATTGATCGTGTCTTAACGCGATCTGCTTTCATTGAAACAAGGATGTTGATGTTTTATACATCTTGAGTTCAGATCAGTATGCTCTAAAAGATTTCAATTTAACTTCGTACTATTTCAAATCACTAGGATGTGTTTATGAATTTTTGTTCAGCAATAGCTCCTTCTGTTATGTAATGCAACTAACAGAGTTACTCTGGACCACCATCTGTGGAAGAATTCATAAAAAACAATGCAGACCTGCATAACTAATCACAGTGTCATACAAAAGACAGTTAGCACTCTTTAGATAAAACTCTGGCTAGCAAATACAAACATATACCGAAGTGTAGAAATGAAAGCAAAGGAAGGACATTCGTTACCATTCGTAACTTTGAATTCATAAACAATAATTCAATTGCTGCAGCTATATGAATAGAATGAACAAATTGTACTGTAGTATTTTTTATTTTTTTTTCCTTCTGAACATCTATCAGCTGTACATAAAAAACTGAAGACTTTTTGGTTTCTATTACTAATATATACTCCAAGTTCTCAGGGACAGCTGATACCAATCCTGTATCACCTGTACTAAAATTAATTGAATCAAAAAGGAGGTAAAAATTTCTGCATACCAGATTGTGGACAGTGACAATATGGACTTGGTCAGAGGGTAAACTACCAGTTCATGAGAAATCTTTGCCAGTTCCTCTATACCTCAGCTCTTCTTCTAGAGACTATGAGCTAACTCATCCTAGAAACAGATGGTCCCCATCCATATATCACTTGACGTGGTGACTCATAACCCATTAGTTGATGAAGCGGTGATTTTTCTCCTCCAGCCAGCGGTATCTCTTCAATTTCTGAGGATACTTTGTTCGACTGGGAGGTACTAGCTGAAGAGCCAACTGATTCATATGCCTCTACAGGAGCCTTGCCTTTGTCTCGAGTCTCATTCAACACAAATTTCCTTCTCTCTTCACTAAACTCATGTGAACCATTTGACTTATTTTTGGCAACAGAATAACTTTTACAGAAAGAACGTCCATAATCATCGGAACATGATATGGAATCTGGGCATGGACAATCACTGACATGTGATGTGGAAGTATAGTTCCCATGATGAATTGTATCACTATGTTCATCAATCTCACTCGGTGGAGGGGCTTCAGCAGTTGGCACAAATGGCGTGATATGAGTTCTGCTTACAAGTGAAAACTTAAGTACTTCTAAACAAGCGCCACACTTTAGTTTATGGTACCTCCTTCTAAAGAGCAAAAAATCAGCAGGCAGCTGCAGCTGTTTCAAGCAAAAAGAACAAGTAATGAAAGGGGCTCCTCCTGCAATGGGCCTGAGATGTCTCTTTGCCAAGTAACGTTTCTCCCTCAAGTGCTTCTTCACCTCATGACTTCTATGCCTCTGGTCTTCAGACTTTGTTGCACGGTTGTATGCGACATTCTCAAAATCCACATGCTGTTGAGGACTTGAGGGACAAGAAGCATGGGAATTGTGAAGGTTGAGATGAGGATGGATCCTGCAAAGCCCTTTGTTCTGATGAAGGCCAGATCGAGAAAATTGTGCTGAGCACTGCCACTCTTGGGGGCAGCAGCATGAGGAATGATCGAGTTGTTGTCTACCAGTTGTTGCCTCTGCTGAGAAAGGTATTCTTGAGAATTTTTTCTGTTGAGGCCAGTTACTTCCCTCTCTACTTCCAGAATATTTAGGATAGGCTAAATCATTAAAATTTTCCTCTTGTAGGAACAAATGATTATTGTACATGGGATTGTGGCGGTCATTCCAAGTGACAGCTCCATTTAGATCATGAGTAAGAGAGGCTTCATTAAGTTGCTCCTGCAATGCATAAACCATCCTCAGCAGTTTGATCTTCTCCTGTTCAGCATACACATGCTTGTCTTGCAAAGGAAAGCTTGAATTGTAGAAACCATTGTGATTGGAAGGATTACCACTTTCACGGCTATTCAGGGGTTCCCTTCGATGGAAAGGTTGCTGAGACATATATTCATCTCTAGGTAATGTTCTCCAGTTTCCAACTGGATGACCAACTCTTTTGGGCTCCTGCAATTCTTCTTGATCTATCTTGCTATATTTTGTGGCATAATGTGTCTTTTCAGGACTAATGGACGCAGAACTCCTGAAATGATGCTGCAATTTGTGATCGCTGTTGACCAGGAATCTTTCCCTTCTATGCCTCACATCAGAAGCATCATAATTAGCAAACTTGTGGGCATGTGTAGACGAATGTTTGCGCCGGTCAGGCAGTTGATCATCAGTTCCTTCATAAGATGAGACACCATCTTCATAATAAGCACGGCAGCTCCTGGTTGTTGGGGATTTGGACAAATCTACAAGACTATCACTGAGCTCAGAGCTTGGGTTAATATAACCTGTGGTTTCAAATGTATCTGTAGATCTTAAGTGATCGACAACTTGGTAAGCACCTTCATCTTGCTGCTCGATCAGTTCAGTAGAATGAGATATCAGGATATCTGAAGATATGTTTTCTCCAGCCAGCCGCTGAGTAATAACAGTTGAAGTACTTCCCTTTGTGTCATTGAGCTCCCTTTGACTTAATCTATCAGAAGCAGAATCGTGGTGAACGTTTGCAACCGCTTCTGCCTCTACTCCAGCTGTTGCCTTCACTGATGATTGTGAGATTTCATCATTAGCCTCAATTTCTGAACTTGTTCCTGGTATTGAGAGCTGGGACAACTTTTCATCCTCATGATGAGAAGCTTCATTTGATGGACATTCTCTGTTAGAAATTCCATGCTGCTCAATATTGCAAGCTACAGATTCATTATGATGATGATGGCTGCCGTACTCATTTGATAAGTTCACATCTTTGTCTTGCTCCTCATCACAAACCACAGATTCTTTTTCATAGCTCTCACCATATTCATATGGGTTCTTATTAGATAAGTTTACATCGTCTTGGAGCCCATTATCCATATCCTTTGATCCAATTTGATCACTTGCATTGTTTTCATCTTCATTTGGGAAGTTTACAGCTGTGAGGTTGCCACCATTGAAATTGTTGGTTTCAACTTCATTTCTCCCATGGTCCAAAGTGTCTTCCCCTAGAGGATGACGATCTGCTACATGACTTGAGCTGCCAGATTCTTTACCTTTAGAAACATGATCCAATTTGTTCATGTCTGCAGTATCTGTTCCAGGTAAACTAGATGTGCCTTCGGCATTCTCCTTGCGAATTTTTGCTGCATGAGGAAAGATAAAAAACTTCAATAGTACCATTAATAAAGATTCAACGCTAGTCTATTATAATTAGGGATCTAGATACAATGTAGTCAGCTATCGTCCAAACCCCCAGATTTAACAACCAATTCCAGGGGCCGGTCAGATTTCTTACGCTTAACTCAATTGAGAGGATTCAAAAGAAAAAGACCTATTCATTAAACAAACTCATTTCCAATGGCATAATGGAGATAAAAATCTATTGGGTTGGTTTTCACTTCCTGAATGAATCACTGAAATGGCATACCATTTTTGTTTCTTAGCATAATAACTAATGGTGTGAATTCATAAGATTCAAACCTTTGAGACGTATGCCACATCCGCCACATTCGTAGACAGGAATATCTGGCAACTCGGGAAGGATCTGCCGACATCTAGGACATCTAACTAAACGAATCTTTGCATTTGTTACACTGGCCATCTTCCTCCAAGCATATAAATATTGCAACCAACCAAATTGTTGCCTTCTGCCTCTACTTTTATATCACTGATTACCAAATAGGAGACTTTACCATGAAGAAAACCTTATTGAGCTAAGAGGTTTCACCATCTGCAAACAAATAAATATATAAATAATGTGGGAGCATATAAAAAAAAAGTTCTAAAAAGCAATATAACATTGCACAAGCAAAATTTTAGAATGTAGGCATATCTACAGTAACCAGTAAAGAATGCTCAGTTTGTATAGTTTCACTAATTTCAGCAGTACTATCAAACTTTGCAACAAAATGTATTTATTTTATAATATTTTCTTGGAAGTCATTTAGATTATGCTTAAGCAACCCATGATACTAGACTCCAATAAAATGGCAGATGAAGAAATTAGGGCAGCTTCTACCATTTCTTGCTGGATACAGGATTTTTAAAAGCAAGAAATAATAGATAGATGAACTGCTCTTGGCAATGTGAATAACGAATCTAAATAGATAAAGTGAAAAAGAATTCTAAAATCAGAGCATATAATCAATGAAATTCAAATTTTGGGAAGACTAGAGGATCTGAGAAATTAACTTGGGAGAATCTAATAAATATTCTTGAATCTTGACATATCAAACAAATTCGAATTCCACCGTAGAAAAGGGGCAAATTCAAATTATAACAAAAAATAAATAAATCAGACGGAACAACCAGGAACGAGCATGACATACTGTTTATCATCAATCCAACTACGTGTGAACGCATAAGAACAACGAGAAACAGCAGTTAACAAAAAGACATAAAGAAATCCAAAGACAGTAAAATAGATCTATGAGCATAGAAAGATCGGCATACCTTAAGCCTTAAATTGCAGAATCCAGATAATTTAAGACTTGAGCTATCTACTTCTGAAAAACACATATAATGCAGAAAGAATTTATTATAGAGAATTCCGAGAAAGTAGAAGAAGAGAAAAAGAGGAGAGAAATAACAACGAACATGAGATAGAAAGACTGAAATAGGGAGACAAAGGCGGAGACCAAAACCATATTTATGCTTTAACTTTATTAACTCAATTTAAAGACTAAAAAAGTACTGTATAAGAAGGAAATTCCAGTCAACAGTAGACCGTGAAAAGCCAAAAGAAGAAGAAGAAAACTCCATTGTTAACTATTCTTCTTCTCTCTGACTCCATAACCATTATTATATATATCTGTTACTGCTGCTTGTTTGTGTTTTTATAGGAAAGACATGAGATGAGATGAGATGATGATTATGAGATCTTAATTAATCTCAAACTAGCCAAGACAACGCATAAAGAAAGAAATGTGTATTAAATGCAGCTTACCCGCCATTCTGCTTACGTGGTGCTGACGTGGCTTTTCGTATTTTACCTTCCACGACCGTTATTTTGATTATTGTATTAATTTCAAATAATAATAATTAATGAATTGGTTGGTTGGATCATTTTTGCGTGTCTACTAATAAAAGTCAACTGAGATGGAATTTAGAATGTTAATGAAATGGAAAACTGAAAAGTCATCAGTTTGACTAGGTTTTGGTGTATTGCCAGGCTGTACCTGCCACGTGTAATTATGTCTTCCAGGAATTTTTTTTCTGACGTCTTCCAGGAAAATTTGGTTGTAAAGCTCAAAGCAAGTTCTTATTACTAGGATGGAAGAAAGTTGCACATTTGCGTGTGTGATGAGGGGAAGAGATTTAGTGATGTTGTGTCCTAATAATATTCTCTTGATGTAATCTGACGGCCAATAACATATTTTTTCTCGGGACTTCTGGATTTTGTTTAATATTATGATTTAGTCCCTATATTTTTTGAATATAATTTATATATCCCCCAATTTTATTGTCATTATATCAATCAGTCTTCCCTCTATTTGAGGGGTTAAATGCTAGCAAAATGATATATTCCGGGAACTCCAACCATGCACCAAATTTGTGCAAGAAATCCACTTCAATCAAGTACCAATTTGGTGCAAACCAATTTTTTTGCACCAAATAGGTGCTTCACTATTTATGGCACCAAATATTTGGGTCCCACTATATATTATTAATTATTAATGTAAATTTATTAATTTAAGAGTTAAAATTATTATTTAATATTTAATGTAATGTATATTTATTTTTATAATTATTATTAGTTTAGGTTGTAATTTTTTAAATTATAACTTATAAAGATATAACTAATATGTTAAAAATTATATTAATTATTTAAATGAAATTAATAATCATTAAAGTCTTAATAATTAATAATTATTAAATTTTATCTAATTAATTAATTATTAAATTATTCAACAAATTAATTTAAGTATTTGTGTTAAATTTATAATAATAAATTAAAAATAAGATGATGGGAGAATTTTTGAGGAATATTTTGATTTGGTGTTGGTTTTGGTGTTTATGATTGGAGCATTTTTTAATGTAGATTTGTTTGGTGTAAAATTTAGTTTATTGGTTGTAGATGCCTTAGCTCCTTAGAAAAATTAAACCAGCGAAATGACAATCGTTTTTTCTTGGAGTTTTAGCTACAAGTTAAGCACATTATCGGGTGCTTTCTCTGAGGGAATTAAAAATTTAAAATAATAAAATTTAAATTGTGGATAGAATTAAATCTTACACAATTTAAAATTAAGATTTCGCAATTTTAAAATATGAAACTGACTTATTAAAAATAAGGACAATCAGATGATAACACGTGTTAAAGTATTGACAGAAATTAAAAAAAAAAATTAATGTTTTGCAATTTGAAGTTGTGAAACTGAGTCAGAATGTTAAATGAACAATAGTATGTTGACACGTGTAAAACATCTGACTAAATCATAGTTTCGCAATTTCAAATTGCATAACTGAACTGTCTATTTCAAATTCGATAAAATAGAAAAATGCATATTCACATCAGGAAAACAGTCTATAAATCTCTTAATTTCGAAAAATCGTAGTTTTGTCACCGAAAGTTACAGTTTGTGAAAATGACATACACATCTCCATTTCCGTTGAATATATTCTAGACTCTTGGTGGACGGTGTAGTTGGTTCGAACAAGAGTCTAGTTGACGCAACAATCTGCATCGATGCTCAATTGTCTTTTGATTAGCTTGTTGATTAGATATGCAAAGTTTGTCGAATGGATAGGAGGATGGTGCAATGTTTTATTTTGGTGCTGACAGAAGACAATGGTGTTAGGCGTTATATCATTATGCGGGACGACGAGTGTTGACGATCCGTTTTTGGGTTTTTACCAAAATAAGTGATAAAACATTTTTTTTGGGATGATTTGCCGAAACTAGTCGGTCTTAAAAAATTTTAGAATTTATTATTATTTTTTTATTTTATTTTAAAAGAGTCGCCACCCGAAAATTCGGGAAAAATTAAAAAGGTTTTTATTTTAAAATGACTCCGTTTTTATTTTGGATAAAGCACTGATTTTGAACCAGAAAAATGGGTAAGAGGGTTGGGTACGTTAGCCGAAATTAAATTTCGGCTAACGCCCGGTTCGAAAACCGGCCTCGGTAACCAAAATTGATTTTAAAATTTAAGTCAAGTCGGATTATTTTTTTGAAAACACTAAGCGATGTTCCTAACGGTGATTTTAAATGTTCGCGCAAACACAACGAAGAAAGCGAATAAAGTGCGGAAAATAAATTGTGGGAAAATAAAATCCTAAATCAACTAATTACATCCTTTTCCCTATTAAATTACAATTCTACCCTTTAATTATCCCCAAAATTAAACCCAAACCCAAAATTACAAAATAAAATATAAAAATG